>CAWUPB010000831.1:20000-50000 GCA_963924115.1 Dovyalis caffra | reverse complement strand
GACTCGCCGAGTCGACCGAGGTAGGCCCAAACAGAGGCAAGCCAACAAAGGCATAGCTCCCAAACCCAACTAACCAGCGAGCTAAAAAACATCGTAACCGGACCAATGACAAGAGCGCCTATATAACCCAACCAAAATCGAAGCCAAAGCCCACCCAAACTAGCAAGTAGACCTACAACCGGACTCGAATAGGCCGGAAGGAACTAGACGGGCATGGAATAATATCTAACCCACAAGCGTAAGCAAGACCAATCAACTCTAACCAATATGTGGCAATAGCCAAGGAGCCGGCAATGGTGAAACTCAACAAGACCCTCGACCAACAGAGGCTTGCGTTTGCAAGCATAATATCCGAGACAGACCCAAACAAAGGCTCAACCCCAAAATAGACAACAGAAACTAAAATAGCCCGAAAGCCCGGAAGAGCAACTAGACAACCCAAAAAGACCGAACCCCGAGAACCAAGAAGCAAGAACTCCGACCGGAGAAGAACTCGTGAACTTATCGAAGAAATCAAGGCTAGCCCACGGACAAGTGGAGGGGGTCTGATGCATGAAAATAGAATACCATTTAGAAAATAATCTAAAATTTACGAAACACATTGTCCACCAAGCTAGCCGACCCATCAAAGGTGCGCTCGTTTCTTTCTTCCCATATGACATAAACCGTGATACTAAGGGCCACTCTCCTCATTTTTGCTTCAAGATTGTTACAACGATAGGAGAGGCCTTTGATAGCACTAGTGAGCGTCCGTATACCTCTCGTGAATATGCAACCACTCGCTTAATATTCAACCGGAGGTTAGCGATCCAAGGGCAGGAGAAGAACAAATGGTTATATGACTCGGTAGCTTGATCACAAAGAAGACATGCATCACTAGTAGGTAGAAAACGAAGACGGTTCTTAGTTTTTAAGGCACCCCTAGCAACGAAGCCATAGAATAAAGGAATGTCGTGGCATGGATCATGACTCCCAAATCACCCTACCCCGAACACTAGTTCCCCTATTGGCCTAAGCCGTGTATATGCAATATTAGAGAAACTTCCCTCTATGGAGTTTCACCAAGCAAGCTCACGTATAGCCGCATCTTTACTCTCATATTTCACAACAAGCAAGTCTTTCAAATCGAGAATAGCTTTCCACAACGACGAAGCATTGCGATGGGCGGCAACGTCCCACACTCGGCTATCTTGCAAGTAAAAGTGATGGACCCAGTGAATCTAAATGGAGTCAGCCTTGAGGTGTATGTCCCATAGCCTTTTAGCCGGAAAACTTTGATTTTTTGCTTTGATGTCGAAGACTCCTAGGCCACCTTCCGATTTAGGGGAACAGAGGCTTTTCCAAGCCACCAAAGTCGAAAAGCTCCTACCGACATCTCTCATCCATAAAAAATTCTAACACATACCGGTGATACATGTAATAAACACAACGAGGCATAGGAAAGATAGCAAGCTACAATTGTATCATGCTAAAGAGGACGGATCCGAGAAGCTCGAGCCTACTCGCATAGGATAGATGTTTTCCCATCCAGCTTTGAATCGCAGATTCAAGATTGTTTAGCAAAGGGGCAAACCGACTAGCAAGCAAGTAATGAGGGCTTAGAGGGACCCCTAGGTATTTGAAGGGGAAAGAGCTCTCACGTAACCTAGTTTCTTGGAGGATGGAGTTTTTCAAGTCACTTCCCACCCCACCGAAGAAGATCAAGGACTTGGCCACATTGATGGCTAGGTCGGATACACTACCAAAGATAGATAGCTAGCTAGACGGAATCCCGATAGAGGTAGCATCTCCACAATTAAGCAATAAGACATCATCCGTAAAGGCTAGGTGGGTGATAGCATGGATCCCACATTAGGGGTGGAAGCGAAAGTCATAATTTCTTGCCGCAACCTGCAGTAAGCGAGAGAAGTATTCCATGCAGTACCACAAATAGGTAGGGATAGAGAAGGTGACCTTGCCTAACACTTGCTTTTCCAAGGAAGAACCCAAACAGGCCCCCGTTGATTAAAATGGAGTAGGAAGCCGATTCTACACATGTCATAATCTAACCAACAAATCTTCTGGGAAGCCCAATTGTAATAGAAGTCGTTTTAGGAAACCCTATTGCATAGAGTCAAAGGCCTTACGTAAATCAATCTTCATTAAGCACCTTGGAGAAGTCGCTTTCGTCTATACAGTCGAAGCAACTCTTGAACCAAGCAAATATTATCCGACATTTTTCGACCCCCAAGTAGGCATTCCGCATAGGACTAACTATATCCATCGGAGCCGAGGATAGCCGAGAGGAAATGATCTTGGTAATCACCTTATAAACTACATTACAGCAGGAGATTGGTCCGTAGTCACTTGGCAAGGTAGCATTGGCCATTTTGGGGACTAAAGCTATAATAGAGTGGCTAACCTATTTCGAGAGCTTCGAGGTACAAAAAACTCTTTAACCGCCGCACAAAAGTCTCTCCCAATAATATCCCCAAGCCTCGTTTGAAGAAGAAGGAAGAGTACCCATCGTGGCTCGGTGCTTTATCATTGTCTATGCTCGAACAATGTCTTCCGGATGAAATCCATCGTGATCGGGGAGAGAAGCTAGTCATGGCCGGCCATTTGTAATCGAGGCCCACTAGCAACAATGTGCGGGTCGAGGGGCACCGTAGCTTTAATGGTACCTAAGAGGTTTTGTAATAGGAAACAAACTCCTCTCCTACTTCGTAATAGAGGTAGTGAGCTACCCATCTCCGTGTTTAAGTGCAAGCAATATGGTTGGCTTTATGCTTCGATTCATAAGGCGATGAAAGAAACTAGTGCCTTTGTCATAATCCTTAAGGAACTTGCACTTTAATTTCTGACCAAAAAACATCTTTTTCGAGGCTTTGAGATTAACCGGATGGAGCCGTAGCCTCTTTTCATTTTGAAAAAGCTCCAAATTATCTCTATCCGAGTGAAGCTCGATCCGTAGTGCAGCCAAGTCGATTCGACCTCGACCACCCTTTGGGAGATATGGCTGAAATGGAGTGTGTTCAGCTTCTTGAGTGGTTCCTTGAGAGATTTCAATTTGTGACAAAGGACATACATTGGGGTGCCACCGATTCTAGCTTCCCAACAATCGGCCACAGCTCTCGTAAAATCAACGTGGGCAACCCACATATTGAAGAATTTGAAGCTTCGAGTTTCGGAATGAACATGGGAGCCTAAGTCTACCATAACCGGAGAATGATCTAAAAAAGCACTCGGAGAGCCAAAATGAACATGAGCAAGTCGCTCGGTGGAGGACCAAAAAGGGTTAGCCGAACTCTATCGATTTTAGTCCAAACATCCGCCCCATTCCAAGTAAAATGGCTCCCCGTGTAATTAAGGTCCATTAGCCCAAGATCCGAGCAACAACTTCTAAAATCGACGATCTCGTAGTTGGAGACAAGCATCACCCTTATGTTTATTAGCATGCGAAAGAATCGAGTTAAAGTCCCCCAAAATAAGCCAAGGGCAATTCAACTGCCATCGACGAAGATCGACCCACAACCCTCTTCTACAAGGTGATGTTGTGTAACCCGTAGATAAAAGTGGCATTAAAAGATAGCTCATTGTACAAGGTTAGTGATCCTAACATTTAGACCTTGAATAGAGACATTTAACATATTAACTCGTTATGGTGCTTGGATTCCGGAAAAGTGCAATGCGAGCATTTCCTATTACCGTAGCATTGGACATAAAGCTCCATTGCTTCGAGTCTAAGCCGATGCATATTGACAAGCTTAGCAGAACTAAGTTTTGTTTCAACGAAGGCGTACATATCAACCTTCTTTTTCTTTATGAGATGCACTACCTCATGCTCGTTTTAAAGGACTATTAAGTCCTCTCGATACTCCACCTAAATATAATCATGGACGAGCGGAAGAGGCCGAGCCCCTTCGACCCCCGCTTCTACCCTTTTGTACCACTCTACCGGCGACCGCCTAGGCGAAGTGGCTCTAGCGATCCGCTCTTCTTGTCCGATAAAGGGATCCAAATTGGTGTCCCCAAGGGAAGCCGGAACATTAAGGCATTCACCTTCCTTGTCAAGAACAACCCCCGTGATGGGAGGCCCCGACTTGCCATTATCTTTTCTATCGGGAGAGCCATTCCTACGAGTACCTTGAACCGACTCGCCCCCAGCATGATGGCCCCGCAATTTGGCTTGCTCAATAATTTGGCTTCTCAACCCACCCGTGTCCCCGTTGCTCGTAACCTTCCACCCCAAGCCGAACCTCAATCAGCTCAGTGTTAGAAGGGGACGCTGGACTCGTGGTAGAATCAACCATAACATGTTTACCTTTATCGATAGCTCCGCGAGAGTGTGTTTTGCACTTTACTCGTCTCCTAATCAATAGCTTCCAATAGCATGGGGTCGGTAGGTGCGTGGATCGTGGCCGGGCGCACCTTGCGGAATCACCCAATCGTTGGAAAACACTTGTTTCGGCTCGCCCACCAGCAGCCTTCACCGCCATTGGTGGTTTCCTTACTCAATTCCATAGAGGCTTGATTTTTACATGCAGTTGTGGAATGCCCAAGTATACAACAATTTTTGCAATGAATGGGGAGAGTCTCATAAACAATTGGTTGCAAAAGGGTGGTATTATTTAGTAATAAGATGCCGACCATCCGGGGAGATTTTCCATAATATTCGGTTCCACAAGGACTCGAGCATAGGATAGTCTATCCATTGAAGCGATCAAACGGTCGCATTGGAGAGGTTTTCCCAACAAACTAGCAATCTTTAACAAACACATAATGGACCAACATTTGAGTGACAGATTGGGGAGCTTGACCCAAACAGGGACGAGTAGCCATCTTGGAGGTGGAAAAATCAAAGTATTTCAACATTGATCGCAAAATCAAAGCTCGCCCATAAATCAAATACGATCCCCTATTAAGAACTAAAACCTTATCTTCCTCTTGTTTGAATTTATAAATAAGCCGACCAGATTTATGTATTGTTAAAGAAGCCTCACAATGCCAAGTATCCTTGATGATTCCATTGAGGGCTTTAAATCCTGGATACTTACCAAGCAACATATCCCACAAGGCAAAATTTCCATAACTCATATTTGGTATCGGCAGTTTGCAAAGTACATTGTTTGGATTCGGTGATAGTTGAAAAGTGTGACGAGTTTAGGGCATAAGTCTGAATTATGATTACTTACAAACAAATCCCACCACTTGCCTTCCGAGGAAGGACTTGACTCGGCTGCTCTCGTTATGGATTCATCACAAGATGGAGGCCCATGCAGAGCTCGCTATCATGAATCGGCATTGGAGAAGGGGTCGACTTGACATCCGTAAGGAAATCGGGGTCGGGGCGTCGTGGAGGATGGCAATGCAGCTGGGTGGCGATAGCGATTTGGCAAGTGTCGTAGCTTCCCCTAAAACCAAAAGAGGAGGAGCGGGTCCGGGGACACATGCTCGGCTTCTAAATCCGAATAGTCCACCTCCTCCTCACCGAGGTGGGCCTCTTCCGAGCGGTCTTCAACCATAACGGATTCATGTCTAGAAGCAAGGTCATTGAATGGGTGACGGGTAGGGTTGGCGGGCCCGACACATTTGCTATCTAGGGCGGATGTCGAGTGGGGATGTGGGGGGACCAATTCCTGCCGGGGTGGGATAGATGCGGCTAGAGCCGCTAGGGCAAGAATGGGGAAATCGAATCGTGCCCGATAGCGACCTTAGGATTTTGAGTGATCGATTTCCATTTCTTCTTTACCATTGAGAAAAAAGGCGGAATATCGAGGAGAGAGCATGGTGTGGGGAAAGGGGAGGAACGCAGTATAAACCGGAGCCCGAAAGAAATTTAGAGTAGTACAAACGGTAGCAAGTCGGATCCGGAGGGAAAGAGCTCCATGTGGGGAAGGAGAACGTCTCTCTCTTCTTTTCACTCTCGACTTGCTTACCGAGAGCTCTTTCTTGATTCCCTACCGAGAGCTCTTTCTTTTTTGATTTAAATGTAAGTATAGAAATCAAAAGTGAAACCAGATGGAGAACCAGCAAGAGTAACATATACAGGATTTACAAAAAATGGAAACGAGCTCCCGAATGAAACCGAACCGAGCTATACCTAGATGGTTTTTCAAGGAATCAATCTAGTAGAGATTCCAAGAAAAACCAAATAGGAAACTAGTAGAAGCTAGCTGGAACCATATACAAAAAGCTCAACAAAGATACAAAAACTTTGCTGAGAAAGCATAAATGAGTGAAACCTAAGAATTTATATAAGCAACTTTGAATATGGCAGAGAAAACAAAAATCAATCGAGACAAGCAGCACTTGGATCGATTGTAGCCAAGATCGGGAAGGGCGACCAAGAATCGGCTAATAGCACGACAGAGAAATAAGGACTTGTAGAAGCGAGCAGTGACAGCGAGGCATGACCTTGTGGCGGGACCAAAAAATGAGCCGGGAGACCTTTACAATCGGCTAGGCTCGCCAAGTAGGTGCTTGTAGGCACGAATAGCGAGAGGAAGTAGACAAAACCAAAAGCAGACCTCACGGTTAGAGGTAGTTGCCCAAGCCGGAGCTACACTGGGCCGACGACGAAGAGAGGCTAGGCCGCAGAGCAATAGCCAAGGAAGACCGGAGGAGGAGCAGCCCAACCGGACCCCTACCGCGGCCGAACAATACCCGAAGACATGAGGGAGGCAAAGCAGAGGTGAGCAACCAACTCTAATTAAGGAACCAAGTAGAGGTTAGCACAAAACAAGCCAATCCGATAAAACGGAATCACCGAGCCCAAAGAGGAGAGAACCCACATGGCGGATGCTCTCGGTAGCAAATAGATGTAGAATCAACCAAGCCGCAGCCACCAAAGCGGAAAACCATCAGCATAGGTAACAAAACCCACCGCAATTATCGAAAGAAGGCTCGACCAACTAGTTCGTAATCCCACCAATCAAAAGCTTCAAAGATTAACCCAAACAGAGGCAGAGCTACTAGAATAAGAGACTAGAGGCGTAAACAGGAAAGGAGCAAAAACAAAAAGGACCTAACCTCTCGAGAAGCAGTGACCCCCTAACCGGAAATAGCGCGGACACAACCATGGAACGACCAAGCAGTAACCATATTAATCGAAAAGCCGCATCCGGACCCGAAAACTTGAGCACACAAACAACCGAATAAGGAAAAAGTTAAAGTGATCCCACATGCAAAAGGGTGTGGTCCGACCCATGGAAATAGTAAATCATGTAGAACATGATCTAAAATTTTTGAAGAACTTTATCAACGGAGCATGATGCAGCCTCAAAGACTCGCCCTGTTACACTCCTCTCGGATTAAATAAATGGTGATACCGAGGGCTACCCTCCTCATTCTATTTTTAAGATTATCGCGCCTACCGGATAGACCACGGAGAGCACTATGAAGAGTAGACATACCTCTTCTAATTCGGAGCCGCTCTTAACTTTCAGCTAGAGGGTTGTCGACCAATCATAGGAAAAAAACAAGTGGCTATGTGACTCGTTAGCTTGGCCACAGAGAAGGCAGGCTTCACTGGTAGGAAGAAATCGAAGACGGTCTTTAGTTTTTAAAGCACATCGAGTAACCAACCATAGAATGAATGCATGCCTCGACATGGACCAGGATTCCCAAACAACACGGTCCCAACTCATTAAATTCATTTCGGTCAAGAGATGGGCATAAGCTATTCTGGAGAAGCTTCCCCTTCAGAGTGCCACCGTGCTAGCTCGTAAATAGCCGTCGCTTGGGTATTATATTTTTGGATAAGAAAATCTTTCAAATCAATAATAGCTTTCCACAAAGGCGAAGCAATTTAATGGGCTTCTACCTCCCAAACCCGACAATCATGCAAGCAATAATGGTGGACCCATCGGATCCATAGGGAGTCGGATTTGAGGTGAATGTCCCATAGGCGCCGAGCTAAAAAACTTTGATTTTTCACTTTAATGTCTAATAGTGCCCAAACTACCTTGGTCTTTAGGGAGGCAAAGGCTTTTCCAAGCTACTAAAGCCGAAAAGCACCTTTGGGTATCCCCTATCCATAAAAAGTTATGAAACATGCCGATAATGCGAGCGATAACTCCGACAGTGCATAGGAAATATAGATAGCCGAATTGTATCATACCATAGAGGACTCGATTGTAGCAGCTCCAACCTATCCGCATATGACGGATGCTTACCCATCCAACTCGAATGGCAGCTTCAAGGCTATTAAGCAATGGAGCAAACCGACTAGCAAGCAAGCGATGTGGACTTAGAGGGACCCCTAAGTATTTAAACGAGAAGGAGGCATCGCAGAAACCAATTTCAGGGAGGATAGCATTTTTCGGGGTTCCTCCCACCCCTCCAAAGAAGATCGAGGACTTAGCCACATTGATGGACGGATCCGATGTTCGATCGAAGAGAGACAACCGGGTGGATAAAATTTGAATGGAGACTATATCTCCATGGCAAAAGAGCAACACATCATTATCAAAAGCAAGGTGGGTGATGGCATGGATCCCACATTTAGGGTGATAGGTGAATCCGGAAGACACAGTGGCTACCCGAAGCAAGCGGGAGAAATACTCCATACAAACCACAAAAAGATAGGGAGAGAGTGGATCACCTTGCTCGACTCCACTCGCACCCGAGAAGAACCCAAACATGCTCCCATTAATCGAAATGGAATAGGAAGTTGACTCAACACAAGCACTAATCCGAGCAACAAATCTGGCTGGGAAACCCAATTGTAAGAGAAGCTATTTCGAAAAACCCCACCGCACGTAGTCGAAGGCCTTACGGAAGTCAATTTTCAGCAAGCATCTTGGAGAAGCTCTCTTTCGACCATACATACGGAGCAACTCCTGAACTAAGAAAATATTGTCGGACATTTTTCTACCATCTAAGAAGGCATTCTACATGGGACTAACAAGCTCCAAAAGGGCTTGGGAAAGCCTTGAGGAAAGAATCTTGGATATCACCTTGTAAATAACATTATAGTAGTCAATCGGTCCGATGTTGCTAGGCAAAGAAGCATTGGCATTTTTAGGGACTAAAGCAAGGACACAATGGGTCGACCCGTTTCAAGAGCCTTCCGAGACAAAAAAAATCTTTAAGAGCGGCACGTAAATCACTCCCAACTATATCCCAAACCTACTTGAAGAAAAAGGAAGAATAACCATCCGGACCTAGGGCTTTATCATTATCTATACCGAACGCAGTCCGCTTAATAATATCCTCCGAGATCGGGGCAAGGAGAAAGTCATGGTGGTTGATAGATAGCCGAGGTCCAAGAAGCAACAATATTAGGGTCTAAGGGGCCGTGTCCAGTGCTATACCCAAGAGGGTTTGATAGAAAGAGACAAACTCCTCGGCCACTTCTTGAATTAAGGTGGTAAGATGCCCATCTCGTCCGTTGAAGGGTAGCAATGTAGTTGCCTTTGTGCTTTTGATTCATCGGACCATGAAAAAAACTAGTGCCCTTGTTGCAATCTTTGAGGAACTTACATTTCAATTTCGGCTAAAGAACATATTTTCGAAGGATTTGAGATGAACCAGAGATAACCGAAGCCTCTTTTCAATCGCCATGAGCTCTAAATTATCCTTATCATTCGAAGCATAAGTCGGATATCTACCAATTTAGATTTGGCCCTAGCCACTCTTTGGGAGATGTGATCGGAATGGAGAGTATTCAACCGCTCGAGGGGTTGCTTTAAAGACTTTAACTTTCGACGGAGGACAAACATGGGAGAACCTCGAATCCTTTCTTCCCAAAAATTAGCAACAATTTTGAGGAAATCAACATGAACGGACCACATGTTGAAGAATTTGAAACTCTTAGTACTAGGTTACCTATGGGAGCCCAAATCAACCAAAACGAAGCATGGTTCGAAAAAGCACTCGGGAGGATCAAAATGAACATGCACAAGCATCCGTGAGGAGGACCGGAAAAGGTTAGCTAAGATTCGGTCAATTTTTGTCCAAACTTCTGCCCCATTCCATGTGAAATGATTCTCTCGTGTAGATAAGGTCGGTTAACCCAAGGTCCGAGCAACGAAGTCCCGAAATCGGTAGTTTCATAAGTGGAAACACCGGCGCCCTCATGTTTATCGGCTTGGGAAAGGATAGAATTGCAATCCCCGGGAGGATCCATGGACCATTTGGCCGCCATTGACGAAGTCCGTAGTTTCCACATCCCTTGCCTAGCTATGATGGTATGTAAACCATAAATAAACGTGGCATAGAAAGAAGTCTCGCTACACAAGATCATTGAGCCAAACATTTAGGCCTTGGATAGATACATTCAACAAATCAACTTTGACAAGTGCAGGGGTTCCAAAAAGAACTATACGGGCCGTCCCACAACCAAAACATTAGATAGAAAATTCCATTTCTTGAGCCGAAGTTTATGCATATGGACAAGCTTTGCGAAACTAAGCATTGTTTCCACAAAGGCACATACATCGACCCTCTTCTCCGCATAAGGTGGATCGCCTCATGCTCGGTTTAGAGGACTATTAAGCCCTCCGACATTCCAAGCTGAAAATGATCATGTGTGAGCTAAAGAGGCTAAGCCCCTTCGACTCCCATTTCGCCTATCTTGACCCCTCTTTCGGCAACCGACCTTGTCTCAAGTGTAGTAGCAATCCGAGTCTCTTGTCCGATCAAAGGAGACCTACTTGTATTCCCAAGAGTGGCTAGGGTAGTAAAACATTCGGCTTCTCCGACGAGTAGCAGCCTCAACATTGGGAAGCCCTAACCTTTCTTTGATTCCTCCTACCCGAAAGGGTTCTACTCGACCTACCTCGAGTCTACCTAGAGAGCCATTCGACTTGCAATCCGATTTATGCCTTTCCCATCCGCTTGACCGTGAGGGTCGGCATACTTATCATTATGACTAAGATGTCCATACCGATCACAATTAATGATAGCGTCCACCCTAGTGCCTAATATCAAGGGAGACAAAGGCACCAGGAGATTCCGGACCTATTTCAGCTACTTGCATCACATTTTTCCCTTTATCACAAACCTTGCGAGAGTGTTTTTTCCCATAGACTATCTCCCACTGCTTTGATGCATCGACTGCTTCAATGAGCATGGGGTTAGCTAGCGATGGAGCAGAGAACAAGACTAGTAGTGGCGAAGCACCCGACCGCCGAAAGACACTCGGCCTAGGCATTCCGCTTATTTCATCACTTCCTTTAGTGGTTACCTAACCCACTTCCCGAGATGGCCGAGCTTTGCACGTAGTCGTGGACTCGCCCAAGTATACAACATTACTTACAATTAATTGGGAGAGTCTCGTATACCACTCGGTTGTAAGAGGTTGGTGCCATTTGGTAATAAAATGTTGACTATCCGAGGCGGAATCTCCACTATATTCGGTTCCACTAAAACTCTAGCATAGGATAGGCGATCCATGGAAGCTCGTTAATTGATCGCAGTGGATTGGCTTACCAATCAGATTAGCAATCTTTGACAAAGACATAGGGGACTAGCATTTTAACGACAAATTAGGAAACTTGACCCAAACCGAACAAGTGCCCATCTCATTGCTGGAAAAATCAAAGTATTCGGACATGGGTCTTAAGATCAAAGCACGACCATAAATTAAATACAGTCCACCACTAAGCACCGATTCCTTATCTGCACTGGGATTGAAATTTATAAATAAGCCATCCGAAATCATGAACCGTTAAGGAAGCCACACACTCGCCAAGTATCCTTAATGAGTCCATTTAGTGCTCGAAAACCCGGATTCTTACCGACAACATATGCCACAAGATAATTTTTCCATAATTCATAGTTGGCATCATCATTAAGCAATAGACATTGTTTCAATTCTATGATAACGAGTAATGTGACAGTTTAGGACACAAAGCCGAGTTACGATTACTTACAAATGAGTCTCGCCACTTGCTAGCCGAAGGGGGAATGGATTCGGGAATGTCTACCTTAGTGCCAACACATTTTGGAGTCATCTCGTGCTCGCTGTCGCCTCCTCGGGGAGAGAAGGAAGGCCGGGGTTGACAATTGGGAGAGAATTGGGGTCGGGAGCGCATAGGGAATGGGAAGGCAATTAAGCAAGAGCAGCTGTTTGCCGAGGCATCAATGGCGACCCTGAAGATCGAGCTGGTGGAGAAGCATTAAAGAATTGGGACCGAGACACGTGATCTCCTTCGAATTAGAAAAATACACTTCCTCCTCACTAAAGTGATCTTCGTCTCGGCGAGTCCTCGACAATCACGGAGTCGTGATAAGAAGTGGGGTCGGTGTGTTTGGGTAAGTCGGGTCCGGTGGAATTGACACATTGGGACTTTAAGGTTTTCTTCGAAGTGGAGTGGGGGGACCAATGCTTGTTGAAAGGGGATAGGCGCAATAGGAGCTTCAAGGGCATAACGGGGAGATCGGAATCTCGCCCTTTTGCGGCTCGAGAATGTGAGGGTAGAGATTTTCATTTTATTTTAGCTATGAGTGGACAAAACAGAGTGACGAGTGGAGAAAGAAAAGTAGGGGTAGAGAGAAATGTACGTAGGGGAGAGAGTGGACTAAGAGAATGGAAAGCGAGGAGAAGATTAGAGCCTTCCAAACATCGGCAAGTCGGATCCGGAGGGAAAGAACTCCATGAAAGGAAGAGAGCATCCCTTTCCTCTTTCTCTCTCCTTAACTACCGAGAGCTCTTTCTTGATTCTATGAGTGGTGGTGCATGGTCGTTCTTAGTTGGTGGAGCAATTTCTCCGGTTAATTCCGTTAACGAACGAGACCTCAACCTCGCTAACTAGCTATGTGGAGGTGACCCTCGGTGGCTAGCTTCTTAGAGGCACTATGGCCTTCTAGGCCAAGGAAGTTTGGGGCAATAACGGGTTTGTAATGCCCTTAGATGTTCTAGTCCGCACGCGCGCTACACTAATGTATTCAACGAGTCTATGGCCTTGGCCGATAGGCCCGAGTAATCTTTGAAATTTCATCATGATGGGGATAGATCATTGTAATTGTTGATCTTCAATGAGGAATTCCTAGTAAGTGCGAGTCATCAACTCACGTTGACTACGTCCCCACCCTTTGTACATGCCGCCCATCGCTCCTACCAATTGAATGGTCCGATGAAGTGTTCGAATCGCGATGATGTCACAAGAAGTCCGCCGAACCTTATCATTTAGAGGAAGGAGAAGTCATAACAAGGTTTCCCTAGGTGAACCTCGCGAAAGGATCATTGTCGAAACCCGTCCCACGAACGACCTACAAACTTGTGGCCGAGCATGCTAGGGTCGTAGGGGGCTCTTGCCCCCGCATCCCTCGGGGCTACGGACGGGTGCATCCGCACACGACGTAGCTCAAAAACAAACCCGGCATGAGAAGCACCAAGGAACCGGAGTATGAAGAGTGCGCCCCCATCGGTGAAGGGTGCTTTAGGGGTGTATCTCCAATTCACGATAAGCTAAACGCCTCCCGGCAACGGATGTCTCGACTCTTGTATCGATGAAGAACGTAGTGAAATGTAATACTTGGTGTGAATTGCGGAATCTCATGAGCCATCGAGTTTTTGAATGCAAGTTGCACCCGAGGCCTCATGGCCGAGGGCACGTCCGCCCGGGTGTCACGCATCGTCGCCCCCAAACCCCTCTCGGCCAAGGAGGGCGGGGGCCGGATACCGGTCTCCCGTGTGTACTTTCGCTCGTGGTTGGCCTAAAATTGAGTCCTCGACGACGGCCGCCACAATGAGCGATGGTTGCGAGAACCCTCGAAAGCGATCGTGCGCATGCCCCGTTGCACTTTAGGATATATAAGACCCTCGAGCATCATTGGGTTTGCTAGGATGCTCTCGCTACGACCCCGAGTCGGGCGGGACTACCCGCCGAGTTTAAGCATATCAATAAACGGAGGAAAAAAAACTTATAAGGATTCCCTTAGTAACGACGAGTGAACCGGGAGGTGCCCGAGCTTGAGAATCGAGTGCCTACGGCGTTTGAATTGTAGTCCGGAGAGGCATCCTCGAGCGATGGACCGAGCCCAAGTCCCTTAGAAGGGGCGCCAGAGAGGGTGAGAGCCCCGTCATGGCCGGACCCTATTGCACCACGAGGCGCCGTCTACGAGTCGAGTTGTTTGGGAATGCAGCCTCAATCGGGCAGTAAATTTCATCTAAGGCTAAATATGAGCGAGAGACCGATAGCAAACAAGTACCGTGAGGGAAAGATGAAAAGGACTTTGAAAAGAGAGTCAAAGAGTGCTTGAAATTGTCAAGAGGGAAGTGGATGGGGGTCGGTGATATGCCCCGGTCGGATGTGGAACAGGTGCCAGCCGGTCCGTCGATCGGCTCGAGGCATGGATCGATGCGGATTGTGGTGGTGGCCCAAGCCTAGGCTTTTGAAATGCTTGCAAACACGTTATCATCACAATTATGGACTATAGCATATGCCTTCCCAACGTGCCTCGGCACCGGCCGTGCTCCGAGCATCGGCCTATGGTCTCCCCATTTGTCTCGTCTTGAAACACGGACCAAGGAGTCCGACATGTGTGTGAGTCAATGGTCGAGTAAACCCGTAAGGTGCAAGGAAGCCGATTGGCGAGATCCCATCGAGGGTTGCACCGTTGATCGACCTTGGTCTTCTAAGAAGGGTTTGAGTGAGAGCATGCCCGTTGGGACATGAAAGATGGTGAACTATGCCCGAGTGGGGCGAAGCTAGAGGAAACTCGGTGGAGGGCCGCAGTGATACCGACGTTCAAATCGTTCATCCGACTTGGGTATAGGGGCGAAAGACTAATCGAACCGTCTAGTAGCTGGTTCCCTCCGAAGTTTCCCTCGGGATAGCCGGAGCTCAACACGAGTTCTATCGGGTAAAGCCAATGATTAGAGGTATCGGGGGCACAACGCCCTCGACCTATTCTCAAACTTTAAATAGGTAGGACGGTGCGGCCGCTTTGTTGAGCCATGCCATGGAATCGAAAGCTCCAAGTGGGTCATTTTTGGTAAGCGGAACCGGCGATGCGAGATGAACCGAAGCGGGGTTACGGTGCCCAATCGTGAGCTAACCCACAAAGGGTGTTGGTCGATTAAGACAAGCAGGACGGTGGTCATGGAAGTCAAAATCCGCTAAGGAGTGTGTAACAACTCGCTTGCCGAATTAACTAGCCCCAAAATGGATGGCGCCGAAGCGTGCAACCTATACCCGGTCGTCGGGGCAAGTGCCGAGCCCCGATGAGTAGGAGGGCGTGACGATTGCTGAAAAACTCAAGGCGCGAGCCCAAATGGAGCGACCGTCGGTGCGGATCTTGGTGGTAGTAGCAAATATTCAAATGAGAACTTTGAAGGCCGAAGAGGGGAGATGCCGAGCGCAACCTCTCACCGGCCCCCTGCACGAGCCGGGCGACCTCGCTCGCAAACCTCCCGCGCAAGCCGGGCGCTCGCCGGCTAGTAAGCGCCCCGCTCGAGCCGGGCACGTGGTTGCTCACAAGCCCATTGTGCATGCTCGGGAGCACACGCTCACGGGCCCCTGCGGACACCGGGCATGCGGCCGTTTGCGCGTTGAATGGGCCGGCTCGCTAAAGGAGGTGACGCGCAACTACCGCTAGGGAGCCGGGACCGGCCGTAGGGCTTAAGTTACACAAAATAACGCATTTCGAATGAAAAACTCGGACCCTTCACATAAAAACTATCCCAATAAATCAAAAATACTATTATTGGGCTCTGTCAAAATTTTGGCATCGTTCGACTTATTTTTTATTTTTTGATTTTCCGTAATTTTAAAGATCAAAAAATAGAAAAGTATAATTCCCTATGTTGGAAAATTCTGAAAATTTTCCAGAAAATAGATTGGATTTTCCCGCTATGTGTACAAAATATCGACTAAAAATAAAAAATATTGAACTTTTTAGAGTGGGAGTGACACCTGGACCTAGTAGTCTCTACCCCTGCCGTAGCAAAAATTTTATATATTTCTCTATAGGGAAGCCAACAATCCCTTAAAACAAACAGACGCGCGCCCGCGCCCGGGTCCTAGGGCCTTGTGGCTTGGGGCTTGGGAATTTGGGGCTTAAGGCCTTGGGCCATTAGGGCCGTCGGCCATGGGTAGAGGACCACGGGCCGCGAACTACGGTATATCATGCCACAATCAAAAAATGAGTTTGGGCACTAGAGCCAAGAGGGGTAGGCTAGCGGTGAAGCTTGGCAACACGGTCCCATCGACAACATGCTCTTGTCGGCCCCAAGCACGAGCAAGGCGTGCCCGCCTGCGGACCCTCGTTGCCTCGCTCGCAATCCCCCGTGGGCCGCCTCGCAGGCCCTATGCTACCCGCTCGCGGCCCCTCGTGAACGTTGGGCGTGGAAGCTCGCATGCCCCCGCGGGGCCGGCTCGTAGACCCCCGCGTGCCGGCACGCATGCCTCCTACGGCCGGCTCGCGAGCCCCTAGGGCCGGCACGTATGCCCACCGTGAGCCGGCTCACGGATCCCCCGCAGCTTGCTCGTACCCCCGCAGGCCGGCTCACGGACCTCCTATTGCCTCGCTCGTGATCGCTCACATGCCCCCGGCGGGCCGGCTCACGGACCCCTCGGGGCCGGCACGCATGCCCACCGCGAGTTGGCTCACGGATCCCCCGTAGGCTTGCTCGCATGCCCCGTGTAGGTTGGCTCGCGTACCCCCGTTGCCTCGCTCGCGCCCGCTCTCATACCCCCGCGGCGGGCTCGTAAACCCCCGGCAGGCCCGCTCATGGACCCCTACGGGCCGGCTCGCATGCACCCCGCCGGCTCGCTCGCACCCGTTCGCATGCTCACTATGGGCTTGCTCGCGGACCCTCCGTAGGCCGGCATGCATGACCCCCTGTCGGCTTGCTCGCATTGACCCCGGCGGCCGGCTCGCGAGCCCCCGCTACTTCGTTCGCGCTCGCGCGAGCTCGCTGCGGGGCCGCCTTGAATTCCCCTACGGGCTGGCTCGCATAACCCTTGCTTCCTCGCTCGCACCCGCTCGCATGCCCCCGAAGGCTGGCTCGCATAACCCTCGCGGTCGGCATGCCTCCCGTGCGCCCGCTCGCAAACCTCCCGCGAGCCGGCTTACGGACCCCTATTGCCTCGCTCACGCTCGCTCGCATGCCCCCTGCCGCCTCGCTCGCGCCGACTCGCAAGCCCCATGCAGGCTGGCTCGCATGTCCCCCGCCGCCTCGCTCACGCCCGCTCGCAAGCCCCTTGCGGGTTGGCTCGCGGACCCCCGCTTCCTCACTCGCGCCCGCTCGCATGCCCCCGGCGGGTTGGCTCGCGGACCCCTTGCGGGCTTGCTCACATTCCTCTTCGGGCTTGCTCGCGGACCCCCGTCGCCTCGCTAGCGCCCCCTCGCATGCCCCCGCGGGCCGGCTTGTAAACCCCCGCGAGTCGGCTCGCAAGCCCCATGCTCTCCCGCTCATATCACCCTAAGCACGATGGGTGCGCCGGCTCGCAGGACTCTACGCGCGTTGGCTATCCTAGTGCACCAAAAAAGGTTGGGAGCGAGCTTACGCTGTGCAAATGGGTCGGCTTCCGGGCTCGGTTTCATCAAATTTCGTACTTACCGGCTTGAAAATTCATCCCTTTCAAACAAAAACCTTCCCAATAATTTCAAAATGTTATTATTGTGCTCCCTCACATTTTTTGGATCGTACCGACTTATTTTCTTTTTTTCCAAATATTTGCATTTTTAATGTTCAAGAAATAAAAAAGCATACTTCCCATCCTTGAAAATTTCTAAAAATTTTCCGGAAAACTAGTAGTGTCTACCCCCCGGCGGCCGGCTCGCGGACCTCTTACGAGCTTGCTCGCATTCCCCTAGCCGGCCGGCTCACGGACCCTCTCGCTTCCTCGCTCGCTCTCGCTCGCATGCACCCCGAGGGCTAGATCGCGGACCCCCTTACGTGCCCGGTTGTAGACCCCCGCGGGGCCGGCTCGCATGCCTCTTGTGCGCCCGCTCATGGACCCCCTACGGGCCGGCTCGCAAACCCCCTTCTACCTCGCTCGCGCCCGCTCGCATGCCCTCTCGCGGCCGCCTCGCGGACACCCCGCACGCCCGTTCACATGCCCCCTACAGGCCGGCTCGCATGCCCCTTGCTCGCCTTGCTCATGCTCGCTTGTAAGCCCCCTACGGGATGGCTCGTAAACCCTCCGCGGGCCGGCATGCATGCCCCCGCGAGCTAGCTCGCGGACCCCTTATGGGCTTGCTCGCGGACCCCCGTTGCCTCGCTCGTGCCCCCTCGCATACCCCCTTCGGGATGGCTCGCAAGCCTCCCGCGGGCTAACTCGCAAACCCTCGCGCGGCTAGCTCACATGCCCCCGCCGTGTCGCTCGCACTCGCTCGCATGGCACCCGGCGGCCGGCTCGCATGCACCCCGTGCGCCCGCTCGCGAGCCCCATGCTCTCTCGCTCGCGAAACCTAAGCACGATGGGCGCCCTAGCTCGCAGGACTCCCGCACGCGTTGGCCGTCCCGGTGCACCAAAGGAGGTTAGGAGCGGCTTTTGCCGAGCGGATGGGGTGGCCGCTGTGCCCGGCTTCGTCAAATTTCTACTTTCCGACTTGAAAATCCATCCTTTCCAAACAAAAACCTACCCAATAATTCCAAAATGTTATTATTGTGCTCCCTCACATTTTTTGGATCGTTCCGACTTATTTTCTTTCTTTTTCCAATTTTTTGCATTTTTAATGTTCAAAAAATTAAAAAGGATACTTCCCATCCTTGAAAATTTTTGAAAATTTTTCAAAAAATAGATTGGATTTTTCCAAACTTGTGTACAAAATTTCAGCTTAAAATTCAAAAAATTGAATTTTTTAGAGGTGGTGACGAGTGGGACCTAATAGTGTCTACCCTCGCCGGAGCCGAAATTCTACATATTGCTCTATAGGGGGTAGTCGCTTGCTCGCCCATGGGCGCCGACCATGGGTCCTAGTGCGGGAGCATTGTGGGGTGGTGTCTTGGCTCTCGTTCTTGGTGGGGTTGCTCATGTTCCGGGCTGGTGAATGTTTTCGTTCGCCGGTGACCCCTCCGGTGACCCTCAAATTTTTTCTATGCATCCTTTTCGTGGGTTTTTTGTGCTCGTGCTTTTGCCAACCGATGGGCCGATGAGTCTGTGGATGTTTTATTTGCTTTCGGCAAGCACGCAGTTGGTTTTTGTTGTTGCAATGGCAAGTTAAGAAGGTGGCTAGGTTGAAGTCGTTGAGATGTTGCGTCGAGCTTGGGAATTCTAAAGAGAGATTTATGCAAGTGCTTTCGGGGCATTAAGTTGTTTTGCTTGTGTCGACGCATGGGCTCCCCGCGGAATCCTTGAGCCTTTGTCGTGATGATATCTCCACAGCTCGAGGCCCGACCGTCGGATTTTCAAGCCGAGTGGCAAATGCGTGTGTGCAGGTGGCTAGTCCGATGCCCCGGTCGGACATAGCGACGGGCTTGGGGATTCCAAGGAGAGCTTTATGCTAGTGCTTGCATAGCATTATGTTGTTGTGCTTTTGCTAAAGCGTGCACTCTCCCCGTAATCCCTCACCCTTAGTCGCGATCGTTCCCCGACGACCAAGGCCCGGACATCGACATTTCACGTCGAGTGTCAAAGGTGGGTGCGCGGTGGTCGCTCCGATGCCGCTCATGACGTAGCAATGGGCTTGGAGATTCCAACGAAAGCTTTAGGCTAGCGCTTGCATGGCATTGAGTTGCCGTGCTTACGATAATGTGTGCGCTCTCCATGCAATCCCCAAGGCCTTTGTTGCGATCGTATCCTCGGGGCCAAGGCCTACGCATTGGCGTTTTGAGCTAAGTTGCAAAGGTGGGCGCGCAGGTGGCCCGTCCAATGCCGCCGGGATACAACGACCGGCTTGGGGATTCTAATGAGAGCTTTACGCTAATGCTTGCATGGCATTGAGTTGTTGTGCTTGT
Organism: Dovyalis caffra; assembly: GCA_963924115.1. Classification (NCBI taxonomy): domain Eukaryota; kingdom Viridiplantae; phylum Streptophyta; class Magnoliopsida; order Malpighiales; family Salicaceae; genus Dovyalis; species Dovyalis caffra. Next base: position 30,163 of record CAWUPB010000831.1, on the reverse strand, counting down.
GCCGACACATGCGCTCTCTACGCAATGCCTAAGGCCTTCGTCGTGATCGTAGCTCGACGGCCAAGGCTCGGGCATCGGCGTTTCGAGTAGAGTGGCAAAGGTGGGCGCACGAGTGTCCGGTCCGATGCCATCCAGCTAGGACGTAGTGACGGGCTTGGAGATTCCAATGACAACTTAACGCAAGCACTTGCATGGCATTAAGTTATCGTGCTTATGCCAACGTATGTGATCTCCCGTGCAATCCCTTGGCTCGTGCCATGATCGTATCCCGATGGCCAAGACTTAGGCTTCGGCATCCTAGCCGTGGCAGGTGTCCCTTTTTTGAATGTCTCCATCTCGTCCCTTCCGGGTTTACGGATCGTCCCTTTGAAATCTTTTACGTCCGGCGATGCGAGCTTTGATCTTGCTTGAGTGTTTCCATTTTGCTCTTATGGGTCGTGGTTCGCTCTTTGGGATCGATGTGTTTTGTACGCGATGGCGCATGAGTGGTCATCGGGCCGTCTATGTTGGCGGGCTCCGTGCCGGTGCACCGAACCGTTGGCCCGTGGTACCCGTCACATCTAGCCCAAGAGCCCGTAGGGCCTCCGCGGTGATGAGGGGTTCCTGTGTCGTGTACCCTTTGTGGTGGAATTAGAATTTGACGATGTCCCTCTCTCGCTTTGTGCCTCCTCTAAGTGTGCGCAGCGAATCTTTATTACGGTGCTTGTGTTCCGGTCGAGCGGAATTCCGTCGAATTGGCCCACTCGCGATCGCTCGTGCTTTCGGATGCGAATTTCTTGCTTGCCTATACAGGGTTCTCCAACCCCGCAATAGCCTCATTCGAGTGATCTTTACTCAATAAGAATGACCTCTCGTGCTCGACTTGTCCCTTCATCTCTTTGACGTTAGGGATTGTTCGGGTTGCGGTGTTGTAAAGGGATGCTACCCGGTTGATCCCGCCGGTAGTCATATGCTTGTCTCAAAGATTAAGCCATGCATGTGTAAGTATGAACTAATTCGGACTATGAAACTACGAATGGCTCATTAAATCGCTTATAGTTTTTTTGATGGTATTTGCTACTCGGATAACCATAGTAATTCTAGAGCTAATACGTGCAACAAAACTCGACTTCCGGAAGGGATGCATTTATTAGATAAAAGGTCGACGCGAACTCTACCCGTTGCTCGATGATTCATGATAACTCGATGGATCGTATGGCCATCATGCCGACGATGCATCATTCAAATTTTTGCCCTATCAACTTTCGATGGTAAGATAGAGGCCTACCATGGTGGTGATGGGTGACGGAGAGTTAGGGTTCGATTTCGGAGAGGGAGCCTAAGAAACGACTACCACATCTAAGAAAGGCAACAGGCGCGTAAATTACCCAATCCCGACACGGGGTGGTAGTGACAATAAATAACAATATCGGCTCTTCGAGTCCGGTAATTGGAATGAGTACAATCTAAATCCCTTAACGAGGATCCATTAGAGGGCAAGTCTAGTGCCGACGAATTGCGGTAATTCCAACTCCAATAGTGTATATTTATGTTGTTGCGGTTAAAAAGCTCGTAGTTGGACTTTGGGTTGGGTTGGCACGGCTCGCCTTAGGTTTGCACCGGTCGCCTCGTCCCTTCTACCGGTGAGGCACTCCCGGCCTTAATCGGCCGGGTCGTGCCTCCGTGTCGTTACTTTGAAGAAATTAGAGTGCTCAAAGTAAGCCTACGCTCTAGATACATTAGCATGGGATAACATCATAGGATTTCGATCCTATTGTGTTAGCCTTCGGGATCGGAGTAATGATTAACGGGGACGATCGGGGGCATTCGTATTTCATAGTCGAGGTGAAATTCTTGGATTTATGAAAGATGAAAAACTATGAAAGCATTTGCAAAGGATGTTTTCATTAATCAAGAATGAAAGATCGAGGCTCGAAGACGATCAGATACCGTCCTAGTCTCAACCATAAACGATGCCGACCGTGGATTGGCGGATGTTGCTTCTAGGACTCCGCCAAGCACCTTACGAGAAATCAAAGTTTTTAGGTTCCGAGGGGAGTATGGTCGCAAGGCTGAAACTTAAAGGAATTGATGGAAGGGCACCACTGGGAGTGGAGCCTCGCGGCTTAATTTGACTCAACATGGGAAAACTTACGAGGTCCGGACATAGTAAGGATTGACAGACCGAGAGCTCTTTTTTTTCTTGATTTAAATGTAAGTATATAAATCAAAGGTGAAACCAACTGGAAAACCAAGCAAGAGTAACATATACGAGATTTACAAAAATTGAGAACAAGCTCCCAAAGAAACCGAACCGCAGCTATATCTAGATGGTTGCTCAAGGAAACAAACTAGCGAGAGATTCTAAGAAGAACCAAATAGGAACAAATATAAGCTAGCCGGAACCATGTACAAAAGCTCAACATCATACAAAACTTTGCCGAGAAAGCAAAATGAAACCTAACAGCTTAATAAAGTTAGCTATGAGTACAAGCAGAAGACAAAAACCAAGTAGAGGCGAAAGCATTGGGGCATGCGGATCCCTGATTAGGAGGGTAGCCAAGCATCATCTATTAGCGCAACAAAAATAGGAACCAACAAGAGCAAGTAATGACATACTAGCAGAGAGCCAACGGGGGTAAATAGAGGCTTACTAGCAAGCGCTAACGACAGAGGAGAGTAGACGGATCCCAAATCCGCAACTCGGTACGGACCTTGCTTTCTAAAAAAAGTAACCAATAAGAACAAAAGTGTGCAAATGGAGGGACTACTAGCAGGCTAGAATAAAGAGCACCCCGAAAGCAGTAGCACATGGAAAAAGTGTTTTACGGCCACTCGATGCGGGAGTGACAGAGCGGAAGCGACCAAAGCAGAGAGCCATCTGTTTAGGTAACAAAAACCCACCGAAGACAAATAAGAACATGATCTTGGAGCAGGAATACATAACAAGTTAGCCGAGACGAGCCCAAACACAGGGAGCCAGCAGAGGTAAAACTCCTAAATCCACGAAGAACCGGGAGCCCTCCCACCCCTACAACCAAACCTAAGGAAACCGAATTGTAAGAGGCCTAACTCATGAAGGTGGAGAATCATGGATGAGTGGATCTCGCCAAGCAAGGCCGAAGCCCAACAAAAATCAACTCGGACCAAGTTACACCAAGCAGCTCTACACCAACGAAACCAAGACATAAATCAAATACAAAAGAAATACGTGGGAACAGACTCCGGAACAAAACTAGCAAAAGCTAGGAAAAGAGAGAAGATATGGAAAGCATCTATAAATTGGAAGATGCAGAGAAACCCCGTAACATCAATTATCCAAATCTACTCTACCATGTACAATGAGAGCTCGAACTTGCAATAAGGGTTGAATAGAATCATTAAGGTAACGTGGCATGTAATATGAAATGAAGGAAACTCGAAGGGAGGGCGATTGGAGCGCCGAAACAACTCGACCAATCTGCAAAAAGAGGCTAGGCCCAACCTTAACAGCCTAGTAACGAGCCCAACTCCAAGACGAATAACAAAAGCCCGAGGCCACCGAGAGCTAGGCAGAACCGCTATGGAGACTCGGAAGGCCAAAAGCGAGGAGATCCCTAAGAGATAGCTAGTAGAGTAGAGGAGGCCACAGAGCTAACCAACCAAGCAGGAGACTGAACCTAGCCCATAAGTAGAGACAATCGTAGGCGGATCAGAGCGACCAGATTTTTTTTTTTTTACAAAAACAAATAGAGTGAAACAAGCCGGAAAACCAGCAAGAATAGTAAATACAGGATGAGAAAAAATGGGAACAAGATCCCAAAACCAGAGCAAAATAGCTAGAGACTAAAGTTGTTCAAGGAAACTAACAAGTAGAGATTCCAAGAAAAACTCCACCATGAACTCGATCTAGTTAACTCGGAAGCATAGATAGAGGCATAGCAACACACAAAATATTAGCCGAAAGGCCAAAGTGAACAATAAAACATTTACAAAAACCAGCTATACACAAACATAAGAACACAAACCCCGGAGGAAGCAAGCAAGTAACCAAGGTTAAACAAGACCAAAAAGCAGGGAAGTAGGATAGCCCGAGCTAGACCTCCGAAATAACCCGAACGGACAACCCAAACCAAGTCTAATAGAATCAACTAGGCAAACACACGATGGAGAAGGCGGAACCATGGGCAACCTTGCCCACCACCGATGTAGCAACCCGTAAGGGGGCCAAACAAGGAGCCGACAGAGGAGAGCAAAATACCGTTGGGCTACCAAGAAAAGGCACATGGCCAAACTAGGGAAAGTAATGGACGGACCGAGGAGAGGCAAGACTTGGCCATAATTACTCGCAGGAGATGCCCGAATAGCATAAGATCGAGCCCGGTGAAGATACATAAAGCCAAATAAAACTCGCAACCGTAGCTAGGGTCAAGAGCGCCCATACGACCTATGAAGCCCGAACTAATAAGCTCGCTAAACTAGCCGAGACAGAATAGAACCCATAGATATGAGGAAGGACAGATGAGAATGGAGTAGCCAACCCAACCGAGGAACCAGCGAGGGCTAGCACAAATCAAGCCAAGTCGATAGAGAAGAAACACCGGTGAAGTTGCCGAGATTGTAAGACAAGAGCAGAGGAGAGCCGAGACAAGTAGGCTATGAGCGGATCGATATAACAAGTCTTCCAAAATAGGTCCGGATAGAGGCTAGACATCCGGGCAAAGCATCGAAAGGTAACCAACCGGAAATCCAAAGAATCGCAGATCGTTGGGGGGAGGGGCAAGGCTCGGCTCGAACTCCTAAAAGAGGACCCCGAAGATAGTAGTAGACCAAGCCGACCAATATTGGCCCAATTTGAGTAGCCCTCACAACAAAGTCAAAAACACAAACCGAGTCCAACAAACCCCGAGAACATTCCCACAAATATAATAAACAAAAGAAGGCATGTAAACACATCAAACGAACGACCAATGAGGCATTAGATTTACCTAGTATAAATGCGAAGGAGGTGATCTCGTCTCATGAAATTGGAAAACCATGTAGAACAAAATCTAAAATTGTCGAAAGGCTCTATCAATCAAGTTTGAGGAAGCTTCAAAGACTCTCCTATTTCTTTCTTCCCAAATAACATAGATTATGATGCCAAGGGCAACCCTTTGCATTCTTGCTTCAAGATTGTTACGACAAAAGGAAAGTCCTCGAATAGCATTGTTAAGTGTAGTCAAATCTCACTAGATGCGGAGCCGCTTCTTGACTCGTAACCTAAGTGGCCGTCGTCCAACTATAAGAGAAGAATAAATGGTGATGAGATTCATTAGCCCGATGATAGAAAGGACAAGTTAAACTGGCGAGGAAGGAATCGAAGCTCGGTCCTTAGTTTTTAAGACCCCCTTTAGCCGCTAGCCATAGAATGAAAGCATGTCTCATTAGAGACTAGGAATCCCATATCACTCTACTCCGAGTGACCGAATCACCCATGTGTTCGAGGTGAGAGTACGCCGCTCTGCAGAGGCTTCCTTCGACTAAATTCCACTAGGCTAGTTCTCCAAGTACTCGTATTTGTGTTCCTAAATTTCATAACTAGAATGTCTCTCAAATCAATTATGGCTTTCCACAGCGGTGAGGCATTACGATGAGCCGCTACATCCCACACCCGGCTATCTTGCAAATAATAGTGGTGGATCCAACGAACCTAAATGGAGTCACCTTTGAGATCGATATTCCGAAGCCTTTGGACCATGAAACTCGATTTCCAATTTTGATGTCGAAAAGGCCTAAATCGCCTTCTAGCTTAGGGAGACATAGACTTTTCCAAGCAACTAGAGCCGAGATGCTTTTATTAACATCGTCGAACCATAAAAAGTCATGACACATACCGGTGATACGAGCAATAACCATCGCAGTAGGGGAAATATAGCCGACCGTAATTGAACCATGTCGAAGAGGACGGATATGAGCAATTCTAGCCTACCCGCATAGGATAGATGTTTACCCATCCAGCTCTAAATTGCGGATTCAAGACTACGAAGTAAAGGAGAAAATTGGCTAGCAAGTAATTGATGTGGACTAAGAGAAACCCCCGTGTATTTAAATGGAAAGGAGCCTTCATCGAACCCCGTATCCTGGAGGATGAGATTTTTCGCATCACCTCTCACCCCTCAAAAGAAAATCAAAGATTTAGTCGCATTGATGGCTAGGTCGGTAGTGCGACCAAAGAGAGAGAGTTGATCGGTCGAATTTGAATTGAAGCGGTGTCCCCACGGTAGAGTAGTAAGACATCATCCATAAAAGTAAGGTGAGAGATGGCTTGAGCCTCACATTTAGGGTGGAAACGAAAATCTAATTTTTCTCGTTGCTTTCTTTATAAGCTAGGAGAAGTATTCCATGCAAACCACAAAAAGGTAAGGAGAAAGTGGATCTCCTTATCTAACCCTCGCTTTACCTAGGAAGAAGCCAAACAAGCCGTCGTTAATCGAAATGGAGTACAATGTCGATTCAATACATGAACAAATCCAACCCATAAATCTGTCCGGAAACCCAACTATAATAGAAGCTATTTAAGGAAACCTCATTGCACCTGAATCAAAGGCATTGCGAAAGTCAATCTTCATTAGGCAACGAGGAAAGGCTCTCTTTCAGCCATACATGCGAAGTAGTTCCCGAACCAAGCGGATATTATCGGACATTTTTCATCCCGCCAAGAAAGCATTCGGAAAGGGCTAACAATATCCAAAAGGGCTAAGGACAATCTGGAGGAGAGGACCTTAGAGATTACTTTATAAACGACATTACAACAAGCTATTGGTCGGTAGTCGGTAGGTAGAGTAGCATTGGCCAGCTTGGGAACTAGAGTTATGATTGAGTGGCCGACTCGTTGCAAAAGTTTCCCGGACCTAAAGAAATCCATAACTGCCGCACTGAAGTCATTCTCGATGATATCCCAAGCTTGCTTGAAAAAAGAGAAGAAAACCCATTAGGACCCGACGCTTTATCATTGTCTATACTAAACGGGGTTTTCTTGACGGTATCATCCGAAATCAAGGCAAGCAACATGGCATGGCCGTCCAATTATAAGGTAGGCCCGTTAGCAATTACACTTGGGTCTAAGGAGACCGTATCTTTAGCACTACCGAGTAGGCTTTAATAATAGGAGACAAACTCCTCACCAACTTCTTCAATAGAGGTAGTGAGCTACCCATTGTGCCTTGTAAGAGCTGCAATGTGATTGACCTTGCGCTTTTGATTCATTAGACCATGAAAGAAGCTCATTCCTTTATCATAATCTTTGAGGAACTTGCACTTTAGTTTCGGCCAAAGAACATTTTTTCGAAGCCTTGAGATTAGCCGGATTAAGCCGGAGATGCTTCTCAATCTCACATAGCCCATGGTTCTCCCCGTCATTGTGAAGCTCGGCTTGAAGAGCAACCAATTCGGATTCGACTCTAGCTACTCGTTGGATATGTGGCTGAAATGTAGTTTGTTCAAAAATTTCGTGGGAGCCTTCGTGGTTTTCAACTTCCGACAAAGGACATACATAGGTGTACCACTAATGTTAGCTGCCCAACCGTCTACAACTATTTTAAGAAAGTCCGAATGGCTAGCCCACATGTTAAAAAATTTGAAGCTTTGAGTACTAGATTGCATGTGAGAGCCTAAGGAAACCAAAATTGCAGAGTAGTCGAAAAAACCCCCAGGGGTTCAAAATGAACATGTGTAGGAATTCGGGAGGAGGTCCAAAGGGGGCTAACTAAAACTCTATCAATTTTTGTCCAAAGTTCCGCCCCGTGGCAAGTGAAATGATTTCTGTGTAGTTAAGGTCAAAAAGCCCCAAATCGGAATAGCAAGTTTAGAAATCAAAGGTCTCGTAGTTGGAGACGAGCAGTGCCATTGTGTTTATCGACTTGGGAGAGGATTGAGTTAAAATATCCCATAATAATCTAGGGATAGTGTGAGTGCCATTGACGAAGGTCTTCCCACGACCCTCTTCTTGAGATGATAGAATGCATCCTATATACAAAAGTTGCATGAAAAATAGTTTGTTGGATAAGGTCGATGATCCGAACATTAAAACCTTAAATAGATACATTTAACACATCAACCATAATTGTTTTGGGGTTCCAAAAAAAGCAATGCATGCATTACCCGCAACCATAGCATTAGAAGCAAATTTCCAAGTGTTTGAGCCTAAGTCCGTACATATTGGCAAGTTTTGCTAAGTCGAGCTTTGTTTCCACAAGGGCATAAATGTCTACCTTCTTTTTCTTCATGAGATGGACTGTCTCATGCTATTTCGAAGGGTTATTTAGCCCTCTAACATTCCAACTTAAAATGATCATAGTTGAGCAGAAGAGGCCGAGCCCCTTCGACCCCCACTTCGCCTCTGCGTAGCTCTCGGTGGCAACTCGCTTCCGTCACAATTTCCATGGAAACCTATGTGTCATGTCCGATTTGGGGTACCGTAGGTATGGCCCCTGGGAAACAAGAGGAGCATGGCATTCGTTTCCTTGTGGTTACCATCCCCTCGCTCGATGAGCCCTCGGCCTACTACCGGTTCCGCTATCCAAATCGTTCTCCGCACTCGACTGTCTCTCGCTTCCGTATAGAGAGATATTCATAAGCATACCCCGATCCGAACTTCCCCTAACTTCCCGATTTCGAAGACTGGTCGGCCCGACCTTTTGGTTACACGGTCCACTCTTGGCTCTTTTCGTCGCTGCCGACCATGTCTGGCCGAGGCTCAAGTGGCCCGAGTCGGTGTGTGGCTCCCGCCCCGAATTAGAATTGAGCGAGTGCGGTTTTCCCTTTATTAGCACCCCTTTATTAGTTTTTGTGTCTATGCACTATCTCCCATTCCTTGGATGTATCTCGCTACTTCAAGGAGCATAGGGTCGGTATACATTTGGGCTTCTATATGGCAAGCATTGGTAGAATCATCTACTTGTCGGAACACATTAGACTTGGCTTGTCCACCTTCCGTTTCATTACCATTTGTAGTGTCTTTAGTCAAATCCCGAGTAGTTTGATTTTTGCACGCTTGTGTGGAGTGGCCAAGAATACGGCATTTTTTACAATGTATTGGGAGAGACTCATACACTACTGGTTGTAAGAGGGTTTTGCCGTTTGGTAATACTATGGTGACAATCCGAGGCGAGTCTCCATAATAATCGGCTCTATCGGTACTCTAGCATAAGAGAGACGATCCATTAAGGCGGTCAATCTGTCACATTAGATTAGTTTGCCAAGCATACTTGCAATCTTTGACAAACAGAGAGATGACTAGCATTTTAGTGGCAAGTTGGGAAACTTGACCCAAACGAGGATAGTGGCCATTTCAAAGACTGGAGAAATCAAAGTATTCGGCCATTAGTCTCAAAATCAAAGCTCGCCCATAAATTAGATAGGGTCCTCCATTAAGCACCGAGACCTTTTCTTCTCCATATTGGAATTTATAGATTAACCATCTCGATTCATGAACTCGTTAGAGTAGCAAGCACATTTCAAAGTATCCTTAATGATTCCATTTAGTGCACGATAATCTAGGCTTCTACCCGCAACATAACCCACTTGGCAGGATTTCCGAACTCACATTTGGTGTCATCATTAAGCAAAATGCATTATTTCGATTGAGTGATAGCGAAAAAATCGAGACAATTTAGGACACAAGGCCGAGTTTTGATTACTTACAAACAATTCTCTCCACTTTCTAGCTAGAGGAGGATGAGATACGAACTGTCCTTGCTTTGGATGCTTAACACTCGGGAGCCCCTGTTTCCACTACTCGTTGTCTCCGGCAATGGGGACAAAGAAGGGGTGACTTCTACGAGCAAGTTTATGCCGGGGGCACGTGGAGAGTTAAAATGCGGAGAGCTTGGCGATATGGGTGGCTTCCCCGAATTCAAAATAGGCGAGTGTTGTCTTGAAGAAATGGGATTGAGGTCTGGTGCGGTCCTTCTAGATCGAATGGCCCACCTCCTCTTCACTAAACTCATCCTCATCCGAGCGAGTCCTCAACCTTAACAAATACATGACCAAAAGCCGGGGCTTGGGATTGGTCTAGGGCGATTTGGAGAGGATATCCCTTTTGCGATCTAGGGTTTCGGGCGATTGGGGAGAGAGGGGAGTGGATTCCTTCGGAGGATGGACCGATGAGGTCGGGGCTTCTAGGGCAATGATAGGGTAGTCGGAATTTTACCGTATATCAACCT
>CAWUPB010000831.1:0-15000 GCA_963924115.1 Dovyalis caffra | reverse complement strand
ATTTTAGTTATTTCGAGAATCGAAGGCGGGGTGCGGCCCTCTTTTTGGACCCAAGGCCACCTCAACTGGCCGATCCGAGTGGAAGACATTGTCGGGTAGGGAGTTTGGTCGGGGTGGCACATTTGTTAAAAGATAATGCGGGTGTCCTAAGATGAGCTCAATGAGAACAAAAATCTCGTGTGGAACAAAAGGGTAAAAGCTCGTTTGATTCTGATTTTCAGTACGAATACGAACCGTAAAAGCGTGGCCTATCGATTCTTTAGAGCTTCGAATTTGAAGCTAGAGGTGTCGAAAAGTTACCACAGGGATAACTAGCTTGTGGCGACCAAGCATTCATAGCGATGTTGCTTTTTAATCCTTCGATGTCGGCTCTTCCTATCATTATGAAGCGGAATTCACCAAGTGTTGGATAGTTCACCCACCAATAGGGAACGTGACTCGGGTTTAGACCGCCCCGAGACGAGTAAGTTTTACCCTATTGATGACGGCGTCGTAATAGTAATGCAACCTAGTACGAGAGGAACCATTGATTTGTACAATTGGTCATTGCACTTGGTTGAAAAGCCGATGGCGCGAAGCTACCGTGTGCCGGATTATGACCGAACGCCCGTAAGTCGAATCCGGGCTAAACGCGATGCGTGTGCCCGTTGTTTGATTGTCGACCTACGCGTAGGGGCCTAGTGGCCCCGGAGGCACGTGCCATTGGCCAAAGACCTCACGACGAACGAGTTGCGTGGGCCGCCTTGAAGTACAATTCCCATCGAGCGAGAGGTAGAATCCTTTACGGATGACTTAAATATGCGATGGTTTATTGTAAGTGGCAGAGTGGCCTTGCTCGCCACGATCCATTGAGATTCAACCCTATGTCGCTTCGATTCATCCCCCCACGTCCCACCTCCCTTCGAGGGGCGTAGAGGCGGGACATGTCCGGCGGGCTTTGGGAAAACGCATAAGGAACGAGCAATAGATCGAAAAGACGTTAGTCATTAGAGTATTATAATCATTCCAATTCTTGAAAGTCATTTTCCTTGTTTTTATTACTTAAGTTCTTCGTTTGTATGTCTATCATATCTATCACGAGACTTGTCATGAGGGGGGTTGCCGACCGGATACACTTGTGAAAAAATCAAATCAATGAGAATGCTTTTTGAAGAAACCCTCCACTTCAATTGGTATTTTTCAAGAAACGAAAAACGCACCCACAATGCTTTCCCCACGTTCAAGTTCTAAGGGCGTTTTGGATACCAAGTCTCCGGAGAGACACGTCTTGTGCTTGCGTAACTCCGGGATTCGTTTCACCCCGGATTGGAGTGATTCTACGACTAAAGTACCCGGGGGTAAGTCCCAAGAGTAAGGGAAGGACACGAAACTTCTCGACTCCTAGGAGCATTTCCATGGCCTAAGGGATATGACCCATTCGAGACCCTCGGAAATAAATATTTATAGCATCGAAAGATGAGGGGCGAGCTTAAGAGGCATCCGGCCACGGCCAACCGCCCAGGAGCAAGCCGGCCTACTTCCCGGACCGGCCGTGCGAGCCAAGGGCATGCCATGGCGCCCGATAGCAGGTGCACAAGCGCATGAGAGTTGGCGGACCTCGTGCACCACGGGAGGTCGGGCAACAAGGGCTTGCCGCAGGATGCAAGAGACTCGGCATTCCGCAATTCGATAAGAAAATTTCATCTCTCTCGGACAAAAAGCATTCGAATAATTCCATAACAATTTTATTATCGCCCCTAAAAAAGGGGCAACGTTCCAGGTTATTGTCTATTTTTCTCAATTTTTTGCATTTCAATAGACCTAAAAAAAAAAAGGATTCCCCAAGACCCGGTAAAATTTTAGAAATTTTTAAGAAAATGGATAGTATTTTTCCAAACGTGTGATCAAAATTTTAGCTCAAAATACAAAGAATTGAAATTCTTAGAGTTGGGGGAGACTGCCGGACATTGTTGCATCTACCTCTGCTAGAGCCGAAAAGTTACATATCGCTCTATAGGGAAGGCCCCCGGTCCCTTTCAAATACCCCACATGCATGCCGGTGCATGCCCACGTTGTATCATGCCCCATTCGGGAAACGCGTTTAGGCACTGAGAGCCGAGGGAGGGTAGGGCGGTGCGGGAGCCAAGTAGTGGGAGATGCCGAGCGCGCACTAGCGGGCACGCAGCCGATGGTTGGGTGCGCTCGCTTGTAGTCCCCTTGTGCACACCTAGCGTGCCCTCTCGCGAGCCCCCGCGCGATGCCGGGCGACCTCGCTCGTAGGCCTCTCGTGCAAGCCGGGCGTTCGCCGGCTAGAAGGCGCCCGCTCAAGCTAGGCACGCAGCCTACTTGCGGTGCTCGCGCATGCTAGGAACGCACGCACGTTCAATGGGCTAGTGCGCTAAAGCGGGTGACATGTAACTCGCTCGCTAGTGAGTTGGGACTAGCCGTAGGGCTCGAGTTACATAAAATTGCGTATTTCGGAAAGAAAAACTAGACTCTTCACGGAAAAATTGTCCCAATAAATAAAAAAACACTATTATTGGGCTCGCCAAAATTTTAGCATCATTCCGACTTATTTTCTATTTTTTTATTTTTTGTAATTTTAAAGATAAAAAAATAGAAAAGTATAATTCCCTATGTTAGAAAATTCTGAAAATTTTCCAAAAAATAGATTGGATTTTTCCCACCATGTGTACAAAATATCTCGCTCAAAATAAAAAAATAATGAAATTTTTAGAGTGGGGGTGACACCTGTGACCTAGTAGTGTCTACCCCTGCCATAGCAGAAATTCCACATATTTCTCTCTAGGGAAGCCAACAATCCCATAAAAAAACACACCCACGCCCGCGTCCGCACCTAGGGCTCGGGGCCTTTAGTCTTGGGGATTTGGGGCTTGGGGACTTGGGGCCTTAGGGCCATGGGCGCGTGACTCGTGGTATATCATGCCATATTCGAAAAATGAGTTTGGGCATTAGAGCCAAAAGGGGTGTCCGCTCGGCCGTGTGCTCTTGCCGGCCCCAAGCGTAGGCAAGGCGTGTCCGCTCACGAGCCCCCTATCGCCTCGCTCGCAATCCCCCTATGGGCTAGCTCGCATGCCCCCGGCGGGCCGGTGAGCGAGCCCCATGCGCGCTCCCTCATAACCCCTCACGGAGGTTGGGGTTGGAAGCTCGCATGCCCCTTGTGGGCTCGCTCGTAGACCACCCGCCGCCTCGCTCGTGCTCGCCGACATGCCCCCTGCAGTCGGCTCGCAAACCCCCGCTTCCTTACTCGCGCCCGCTCATATGCACCCTTCGGGCTCGCTCACATGCCTCCGTTCGCAAACCCCGTGTGTGCTCGCTCTCGGACCCCTGCGGGCTTGCTCACCACGGAGCGGCTCGAGCGATCCGCCGACAACCGACGGGTTCGGGACTAGGACCCCCGAGCCCAGCCCTCGCAGCCAATCCTTTTCCGAGGTTACGGATCCATTTTACCAATTTCCTTTGCCTACATTGTTCCATCGACCAAAGGCCGTTCACCTTGGAGATCCGATGCGGTTATGAGTGCGATCGGGCGTGGGAGGTACTCAGTCCTTCGGATTTTCAAGGGTCGCCGGGGCGCACCTGGACACCATGCAACGTGCGATGGTCTTCCAGCTCGCCGGACCCCGCCTCGACTAAGTTATTTCCGAGGTGGGCGAGTCGTTAAACAAAAAAGATAACTTTTCCCGAGGCCCTCGTCGACGTTTCGAACTCCCTAACATTGTCGTCAATCGCCACATCCTCGTTCAAGAATTTTAACCCTATTCCCTTTCGAAGCTCGCATACAAACGCACCGTCGGACGGGCTTCCCCGTCTCTCGAGGATCGACTAACCCATGGGCAAGTGCCGTTCACATGGAACCTTTCTCCTTTTCGACCTTCAAAGTTCTCATTTGAATATTTGTCGCTACCACCAAGATCCGCACCGATGATCGCTCCACCCGGCTCGCACCCCGAGTTTTACGGTGACCACCACGCCTTTCGCTCATCGAGCCTCGGTGCTTTTCCCGACGATCGGGTATAGGTCGCGCACTTTAGCGCCATCCATTTTTGGGGCTAGTTGATTCGGCGGACGAGTTGTTACACACTCCTTAGCGAATTTCAACTTCCATGACCATCGTCCCGCTCGTCTTAATCGACCAACACCCTTTGTGGGTTCTAGGTTAGCGCATAGTTGGGCACCGTAATCGGACTTCCGGTTCATCCCGCATCGCTACTTTGCTTACCAAAAATGGCCCAATTGGAGCTCTCAATTCCATGGCACGGCTCAACGAAGCGACCACATCGTCTTACCTATTTAAAGTTTGAGAATAGGTCGAGGGCGTTGTGCCCCCGATGCCTCTAATCATTGGCTTTACTTGATAAAATTCACGCCGAGCTCCAGCTATCCCGAGGGAAACTTTGGAGGGAACCAGCCTACTAGACGATTCGATTAGTCTTTCGCCCCTATACCTAAGTCGGACGAATAATTTGCACATCGGTATTGCTCCGGGCCTCCACCGTAGTTTCCTCTAGCTTCGCCCCGATCGGGCATAGTACACCATCTTTTGGGTCCCGACTTGTATACCTCACTCGAACCCTTCTCGAAAGATCAAGGTCGATCGAGCGGTGCAACCCTCGATAGGATCCCGCCAATTAGCTTCCTTACGCCTTATGGGTTTACTTGCCCCTTGACTCGAACACATGTCAAACTCCTTGGTCCGTGTTTCAAGATGGGATAAATGAGGAGCCCACGAGCCGATGCTCGCAGCACGCCGGTGTCGAGGCACACCAGGATGATGCGTGCCGCAGTCCACAATTACGATGATAGCATCTCCGCAAGCATTTCAAAAGCTTAGGCTTGGGCCGCCACCACAATTTGCATCGGTCCACACCCCGAGCCGATCGGTGGGACCGGCTAGCACCGTTCAACATCCGATCGAGGCGCATCACCGGACCCTATCCACTTCCCTCCCGACAATTTCAAGCACTCTTTGACTCTCTTTTCAAAGTCCCTTTCATCTTTCCTTCGCGGTACTTGTTTCCTATCGGTCTCTCACCCGTATTTAGCCTTGGATGGAATTTACCACTCGATTGGGGCCGCATTCCCAAACAAACCGACTTGTAGAAAGCGCCTCGTGGTGCAACAAGGTCCAGCCACGATGGGGCTCTCACCCTCTCCGACGCCCCCTTCCAATGGACTTGGGCCCGGTCCGTCGCCGAGGACGCTTCTCCAGTACTACAATTCAAATGCCACGGGCGCTCGATTCTCAAGCCGGGCACCTCCCGGCTCGCTTGTCATAACTAAGGGAATCCTTGTAAGTTTCTTTTCCTCTACTTATTGATATGCTTAAACTCGACAGGTAGTCCCGCCCGACCCGGGTCGGAGCGAGAGCATCCTAGCAAAGCCGATAATGCTCGAGGGTCTTGGATATCCCAAAGCGCAACAGGGCATGCGCACGACCGCTTTCAAGGGTTCTCTCAACCACCGCTCGTCGTGGCGGCCGTCACCGAGGACTCAATTTTAGGTTAGCCACTGCGAAGCACACACGGGAGACCGGCATCCACCCCCGCCCTCATTAGTCGAGAGGGTTTTGGGGGCGACGATGCGTGACGCCCGAGCGGACATGCCCTCGGCCATGAGGCCTCGAGCGTAACTTGCATTCAAAAACTCGATGGCTCACGGGATTCTACAATTCACACCAAGTATCACATTTTGCTATGTTCTTCATCGATGTAAGAGCCAAGATATCCATTGTCGAGAGTCGTTTAGGTTATCGTAAATTAGAGACGCACCCTTAGAGCACCCTTCGGCGATGTGGACATGCTCTTCATACTCTAGTTCCTTTGCGCTTCTCGCGTCGGGGTTTGTTTTTGAGCTACGTCGGGTGCAGATGCACCCGTCCGTGGCCTCGAGGGATGCAAGGGGCAAGAGCCCCCCGCAGCCCCTAGCATGCTCGGCCACAAGTTCGCAGTGTCATTCTACCGAGCGGGTTTCGACAATGATCCTTCCGCAGGTTCACCTATGGAAACCTTGTTACAACTTCTCCTTCCTCTAAATGATAAGGTTCGGCGGACTTCTCATGACGTCGCCGGCGACAAACCGCCCACGTCGTCGTGATCCGAACACTTAATCGGACCATTCAATCGGTAGGAGCAACGAGCGATGTGTATAATGGGCGGGGACATAGTCAACGCGAGCCGATGACTCGCTCTTACTAGGAATTCCTCGTTGAAGACCAACAATTGCAATGATCTATCCCCATCACGATGAAATTTCAAAGATTACCTGAGCCTATCGACTAAGGCTATAGACTCGTTGAATACATCGATGTAGCACGCGTATAGCCCGTAACATCTAAGGGCATCATAGACTTGTTATTGCCTCAAACTTCCTCGGTCTAGAAGGCCATAATCCCTCTAAGAAGCTAGTCGCGGAGGGTCACCTCCGCATAGCTAGTTAGCAGGCCGAGGTCTCGTTCGTTAACGAAATTAACCGGACAAATCGCTCCACCAACTAAGAACGGCCGTGCACCACCACCCATAGAATCAAGAAAGAGCTCTCGGTAAAAAGAGCTCTCAGTTAGTGAAAAAGTGGAGAGAGAACGAAGAGAGAGATGTTCTCCTCCTTGAGTGAGTTTCCCTCCAGCCCGACTACTCGTTCACCTTCTTCTTCCCACCCATATCCCTTTCTTCCACCCGAAACTTGCCCCACCTCTCGTCTTCCCTCCGTGGTTCCGTCCTTTGTCGTTTCTCGCCCCCTTTCCTTCTTTCTCTCTCCTCGTTTTTCTTATCTCCTTCCTTCCTCATCCGAGTGACCTAGTCCGGCACCTCCGGTTCGGCCTCGGCAACCCGGCCCGGTGCTTCTTCTCTTCCTCCCGTCATGGCCACCGTTCACGATAAAGGCAAAGTTGAAACGCAGGCCGCCGGAGCTTAGTCTCGAGTTCAACCTACTTCCCCGATTCCCTTGCGGTTGAGGATTGCTCGGTGAGGGGAAATTGCTTCGATTTTGCAAGCATGGAGAAAGAAATTGATCCGGTTCAACTTTCGGCTTCCCGCCTAACGATTTCAAATCTATGTTTCCCGCTCAAGGAAATTTCAAAGTTGGCAATCGGCTTGTGGAAGTGGCTTCGGCTTCCTTGCGGCTCCCTTCCTCCTTAGCCCTTTGAGCCGCCGCCCCCGACCCCGGCTCGCTTGCATCTAGGCCTCCGGTTCCCCCTTCCAATTTAAAATTTCGAGTCTCCCACCCATGGGGATAGGCCGTCCGTCCACATGGCACCCGCCCAATCACCTATCGCGGGACCCACCACCGCCACCCCCACCTCCCGTCCAGGCTCCTCCTCCTCATCTACCTCGGACTCCTCCGGTCACCCGGACCGACCTCCTCTTCTTGCTTCTACCAAGCCAGGTACTTCTGAACTCCCTTCTGCAAAATGGAGGGCCTTATTTACTAGCAATCGTAGCACTACCGCATGCCCTAAGCTTACTCATTTTAGTGCTATCACTCGCTTCACAATCATGTAAACTACTTGATGATGATCCTCAATGTGATATTTGGAAACAATGCTTTATTGGCTATGTGGTCGGCAAGTCCCCGAGCTATCGGGCATTAAAGGGTATTATTGAGAACACTTGGAAATGTGAGGCCTCCCCGTCGGTCCATGATTCTAGATGGTTAGTATACCATTTTACTTCGAGGAGGCTAAATTGTCGGTGCTTAATGGGGGCCCTTATTTGATCTATAGCCGCCGCTACTCCTCAAGCCTATGCTTCAATGCTCGGTCTTTAATGTGTCTCTCTAAGATAGCTAGCTCGATTGGGAGGGCCGTTCAATATGATCGTCTCACTACCACCATGGAACGGATATCGTATGCTCGGATCTTGGTTGAGTTGAATATCATGGTGGATTTGCCATAAATTCTCCACATTGGGATTCCGAATGGCTCTACGTTGAGTCGGCCAGTCATCTATGAGACTTTGCCTACTCATTGCAAGTTTTGTCATATTCTAGGGCACTCGACTACTACTTGCGCTAAGCCGCGTGTTCGAGGCCAAGGCGCACCTCGTTGCGGCCGTACTAGGCGCAAGTCCGTCTTCCCATCCGGTGCCTACTCACCGGGCGCCCGCCCGTACCGATCCCATGTGCTTCGAGGTAGTTGCTAGTTCGGGGGAATGGGTGCTAGTTACCGACGAAGGCCAAAGGTAAGGCCTCGCGGAATGCTCGGCGTCGCCGGCTCTCTTCGCGCCTATTTCGACGGCCGTAACTCCGCTCTACTTCGGTCGAAGGCTCCCGAACCTCGAGCCTTTCCTCGGGCCTTTACTAACGAGGTAGGCCTATCTCGCTTCGTCAATATTACCGGTCCGAGCCCCTCGGTTGGCTCCGCCTGACTATCTCCTTTTGTGGTACGGCATGGCGACGAATCGGCTCAATGAAACAGAGGGTAGAATAGTTAGTCACGGCGGTTGGATGGTCGGGCTTGTCGGTCGAGCCGATTCGATGGGGATATGGTCGTGATAGTCATCGTGGCTAAGCAGCTTTCCAATGAGGTTCAACTTGGGGTTCAAGTAGTTTCCACCCGCGGTAGAAGTCGTGGCACTCATCGAAGGGGGAGGGGGCATTCACCTCTTCACTTGCCCTATGATCATATTCACTTGGAATGTTAGGGGCCTCAACGGTCCCCTAAAACAACATGAGGTTGTCGACCTTATGAGAAAGGATCGTATGGATGTTTGTGCTCTTTTGGAAACGAAGCTTAGTCTTTACAACATTTCGCGACTCGCATTGACTTCGACCGAAGAGTTGGGGTTGCGCCTCTAATGCCTCTCGCTGCCACTAATGGCTACATTGTTTTATTTTGGAATCCGGTACGGTTCAGCTGAATGTTTTAGATGCCTCGACTCAAGGGCTTCATGTTCAACTCAAGAGTTTCATCCTTCGGATGATTTTTCATGCGATGTTTGTCTATGGCTTTAACACTCTTATTCGAAGATGGGAGCTATGGGAAGACCTCCTTCATTAGGAAATCCAAGGGCCTTGGATTGCTTTGGGTGATTTTAATTCGTTCTTTCTCCAGCTCGATAAACATAATGGTGGTGATGTCACTTCTTATGAGACTTTCGACTATCGATCTTATTGCTTGGACCTTGGCCTTAGCAACCTCAATTACTCGGGTAGTCACTTCACCCGGACTAACGGTAATGTCTAGATGAAGATTGACCAAGTTCTAGCTAATCCCCACCGGCCTACTCTTCGGTAACCTCTCTCGGTTCACTTTCGACCTCCGAGAGCCTTCTCCGATCATGCTCGAGCCTCGATTCAACTCGATCGGCCATCTTCCTCTAGTCGTAAATGCTTTAAGTTCTTCAATAAGTGGGCACCGCATGACGGCTTCCTCTCGACAATTGAGCGATATTGGCGGTGTTCTGGGGGCAACCCTATATATGTGTTTTGTCAAAAGCTTAAGGCTCGAAACGGCCTCTAAAACTTCTTAATTCGGTTCATTTTAGTCACATTTCGAGCGGGTATCTCGTGCCTGTAGCCGATCTTGATAACCTTTAGCAGATCCCTCCAATTTGATCTAGACAATCCCTCCCTTCTCAAGCATGAGCATCTTTCACGGCGAGCCTTGGCTCGATTAAAATTAGCGAAAAAGATGTTTTTTGGCTAAAATCTCGAGTGTAAATTTCTTGAGGAGAGTGACAAGGGCGGTTAGTTCTTTCATACCCTCATGCAACACCGTCACAAGCAAAATTTCATTGCCTCCATTCAAGGCCCCACGGGGAAGCTACTTCTTCGATGTCGACTGCAGAGGCTACGTTTGTTGATTACTTTCGAGTTTGCTTGGGTCTACATGGGACATTGTTCCCCTTGATGCCTCGGTCGTTGCTATGGATCCTCATCTCCCGCCTTCGACCTACGAAATGTTACTTGCTCCCATCACCGATGACCCGATCAAGGAGACTTTGTTTGGTATCAAAAATGATAAAGCCCCGGGCTCGATGGGTATACATCGTTGTTCTTTAAACACGCTCGGGGTATTGTTGGGCCCGATTTCGCACTCGCGATCATGGACTTCTTCACCTCGGGTTAGCTCCTAAAATAGATTAATCACTCGCTTATTGCCTTAGTCCCCAAATCGGCACATTCTCCTACTCCCTCGAATTTTCGACCGATTTCTTGTTGCAATGTTATTTATAAGGTGATCTCTAAGATTCTCTCCTATCGCTTAGCTTCGGCCTTGCTCGATATTGTTAGCCCACCGCAAAATGCCTTCTTGGGAGGTCGTCGGATGACCGATACCATCCATCTACTCCAAGAACTCCTTTGTCGATACGAGCGCAAGCACTCTCCCCCGATGCCTTCTTAAGGTTGATGTTTGGAAAGCTTTCGACTTCGTTCAATGGCCTTTTTGCACCGCCTATTGGAACTTATGGGCTTGCCACCTCTTTTCATACAACGGGTTATATCATGCGTCGAGTCCCCCTCCTACTCCATCGCAATTAATGGTAACCTCTTTGGGTTTTTTCGTGGTCAAGCGGTGTTCGTCAAGGTGACCCCTCTCTCCATACTTATTCATTATGTGCATGGAATACTTTTCTCGAATGCTCTAGCAAGCTTTAGATTCCGCCACATTCCGCTTCCATCCTAAGTGTGAGCCTCATCGTATTACGCACCTAGCCTTTGTCGATGATGTTATGCTTTTAAGTCGTGGTGATAAGGCTTCGGTTTTGTGTTTGGCTCGGGTGTTACAAGATTTCAGCCGCACCTCCGGTCTCTATATCAACCTTCCCAAATCCTCCATTTATTTTGGAGGGGTTAGTGACTACCACAAGCTTGCTCTGCTTCAAGCGACCGGTTTCGCCGAGGGTGCCTTTCCTTTTCGTTACCTTAGGGTTCCCCGAGCCCACATAGGCTACCGGCTAGTCAATTCTCTCCGGCTCCACAACCTAGAGGGCACCATCCGGTCATGGCTGGGGAAGCATCCCTCTTACGCCGGTCATCTTGAGCTCCTAAGATCGGCTCTATTCGGGTTAATTTAGTTTTGGCTTAGCATCTTCCCAATCCTTGCTTCGGTTATGTCTCGCGTAATCGGTATTTGTAGGAACTTCTTATGGATCGGTGATGTAAACAAAAGCCACTCGACCCTCGTAGCTCGGCACCGGCCTTGTCGTCCTAAGGCCGAAGGAGGCCTTGGCCTACGAGGCTTCGCAGTCCTCAACTCCTGCTTTCTTGCTAAGCGGTTCCGGAACATTTATCGCAAAGCGAACTCTATTTGGATTCGGTGGATTCACCATTTTTACTTACACGATACTTGTGTTTGGGAAGCGAGAGGCTCATCGCACGGCATTGCCGATGTGGAAATCCATCCTTTGATTAAGGGATTCTCTGCTTCACCGGCTTGGGGACTCCACTCTCATTATTGGCCACCCGGAGGCTTGGGGCATGGGCGGTTTCTCCCGCCTCGCTTATGACCATCTTTGCCTCCGGCGACGCTTATTAGCCGGGCTTGGAGCATCCGGGAACCATGGGCTTTGCCATGCCACTCGTTCATTCTTTTTCTTGCGGTACATAATAAACCGAAAACTATAGATCGCCCGCCATTTATTCTCTTCGACCCCCGTTATGCTCTTTGTCGGACAAAGCTGGAATCTCATGCACACCTCTTCTTCGCTTGCTCTTGGACTTCGCTCTTTGGGATGAGATCCGTTTTTGGCTTGGTATTCGACAACTATGTCCACCCTCACTAGCGCTCTCGCAGGCCTCTCTCGTGGGTGAAGGAATTTAGCGGCTCGGATGCGGAGGGTCTCATTGGGGATCACGGTTTATCTTATTTGGGAGGAGCACAACGGATGCTCATTTGATGCCACCTTGCTCGCCTACTTTTGTTGATAAGGCATTTTAGAGGTTTCAAATTCTATTCTTCATGATCCTGCACTTTCATGATATCACTCCCGCTAGCCTTACCTAGTGCCTTCAATAGATTTTTTCTCGTTATCTTTTTTTAGGTCTACCGTGGTGGACTTGTTCCGCTCTTTGAGCTTCTTTGCAGCCTTCTTCCGGTTTATGACTACTATGTAGACTATAATTTACAGCCCGTTTTATTCTCTTGTTCCGCCGGACTTAGCTCCCCGGTAGTCACACTTTGGGCTTCTACTCAGCTCATTTTTAAATGTCTGTTGAGCTTTGTATATGGTTCCAGTTTGCTAGGCTTCGTTAGTTTCTTGGTTGTTCTTGGAAACCGCTCAATATCCGTTTCCTCGGCCAACCTTTTGTTTCTAGCTTATTTAGCTTTGGTTCTTCGGGAGCATGTTCCCTTTACTTGTACAGACTTGTATATGCTACTTTTGTCGGTTTCGGCTCGGTTCCTTGATTTATATAGTAACATTTAAATCAAGAAAGAAAGAGCTCTCGATCCGTCAATCCTTACTATGCCCGGACTCGGTAAGTTTCCCCATGTTTAGTCAAATTAAGCTGCAGTGCTCCACTCCCGGTGGTGCCCTTCCATCAATTCCTTTAAGTTTCAGCCTTGCGACCATACTCCCCTCGAACCTAAAAACTTTAATTTCTTATAAGGTGTTGGTAGAGTCCAAGAAGCAACATCCACCAATCCCCGGTCGGCATCGTTTATGGTTGAGACTAGGATGGTATCCGATCGTCTTCGAGCCCCCAACTTTCGTTCTTGATTAATGAAAACATCCTTGGCAAATGCTTTCGCAGTTGTTCGTCTTTCATAAATCTAAGAATTTCACCTCCGACTATAAAATATGAATGCCCCCAATCGTCCTTATTAATATTACTCGATCCCGAAGGCCAACACAATAGGATCGAAATCCTATGATGTTATCCCATGCTAATGTATCCAGAGTGTAGGCTTGCTTTGAGCACTTGAATTTCTTCAAGTAACAGCACGGAGGCACGACCCGGCCGATTAAGGCCGGGAGCACATCACCGGTAGAAGGGACGAGGTGACCGATGCACACTTGAGGTAGACCGGCCGACCAAACCCAAAGTCCTACTATGAGCTTTTTAACTGCAACAACTTAAATATACACTATTGGAGCTGGAATTACCACTAGCTGCCGGCACCGGACTTGCCCTCCAATGGATCCTCGTTAAGGGATTTAGATTGTACTCATTCCAATTACCGGACTTAAAGAGCCCGGTATTGTTATTTATTGTCACTACCTCCCCGTGTCAAGATTGGGTAATTTGCGCGCCTGCTACCTTCCTTGGATGTGGTAGTCATTTCTTAGGCTCCCTCTTCGTAATCAAACCCTAATTCTCCGTCACTCGTCACCACCATGGTAGGCCTCTATCCTACCATTGAAAGTTGATAGGGTAGAAATTTGAATGATGCGTCGCGAGCACGATGGCCATGCAATTCGTCGAGTTATCATGAATCATCGAGCAACGGGCGAGCTCGCGTAGCAAATACCGAAGTTGGGGTTTGTTGCACGTATTAGCTCTAGAATTACTACGATTATCCGAGTAGCAAATACCATTAAAAAAAAACTATAAGCGATTTAATGAGCCATTCGTAGTTTCACGGTCCGAATTAGTTCATACTTACACATGCATGGCTTAATCTTTGAGACAAGCATATGACTACCGGCGGGATCAACCGGGTAGCATTCCTTTGTGACACCGCAACCCGAACAATCCCCAACGTCAAAGAGAAGAAGGGACAAGTCGGGCGCGAGAGGTCATTCTTATCGAGCAAAGATCACTCGAACGGGGCTATTACGGAGGCTGGAGAACACTGCACGAGCAAGCAACAAATTCTGCATCCGAAAGCACGAGCGATCACGGGTGGGCTAATTCGAAGGAAGTTCGCTCGACTCGAACACAAACACTACGGTAAAATCCGCCACACACACTTAGAGGAGGCACAAAGCGAGAGAGACAAGTGTCAAATTCTAATTCCACCATAAAAGGTACACGACATAGGAACCCCTCATCACTGCGGAGGCCCTACGAGCTCTTAGGCCGGATGTGATGGGGATCGCGAGCCAACGGTTCGGTGCACTAGCACAGAGCACCGCCAACACAAACAGCCCGACGACCACTCATGCGCCACCGCGTATATAAGACATCGATCTCGAAGAGCAAACCACCGCCCAAAAGAGCAAAATGGAAACACTCAAGCAAGATCAAAGCTTACACCGCTGGACGTGAAAGATTTCAAAGGGACGATTCGTAATGCTCGTAAGGGACGAGATAAAGAAATTCAAAAAAGGGACACCTGCCACGACTAGGATGCCAAAGCCCAAGCCTTAGCCTTTGGGATACGATCATGGCACGAGCTAAGGGATTGCACGGAGATTGCATGCTCCGGCACAAGCATGACAACTTAATGCCATGCAAGCGCTTATGTTAAGCTCTCATTGGAATCTCCAAGCTCGTTGCTACGTCCTAATTGGTCGGCATCGAACCGGACACCTGCACCACCTTTGCCACTCGCTCGAAACGCCGATGCCTAGGCCTTCGCTTGTTGGGCTACGATCATGACGAAGGCCTTGGGCATTGTATAGAGAGCGCACGCATTGGGACAAGCACGGCAACTCAATGCCATGCAAGCACTAGCGTAAAGCTCTCATTAGAATCCCCAAGCCGGTCGCTATGTCCCGACAACATCGGACGGGCCACTTGCTCACCCACCTTTGCAACTCGGCTCAAAACGCCAATGTGTAGGCCTTGGCCATAAGGATACGATCGCAAGCACTTGCATAATCTCTCATTGGAATTCCCAAGCCCGATGCAACATCCCGAGCAAGCTTCAACCCGACCACCTTCTTAACTTGCCATTGCAACAACAAAAACCAACCACGTGCTTGCCAAAAGCAAATAAAACACCCACAGCTGATGGCCCACCGGTTGGCAAAAGCACGAGCACAAAAAACCCACAAAAAGGCCGCATAGAAAAAATCGAGGGTCACCGAGAGGGGTCGTCGGAGAAAGTGGTCGAGAGGGGTCACCGAGTGAACGAAAACATTCACCGGCCTAGCACATAAGCAACCCCACCGA
>CAWUPB010000828.1:0-15370 GCA_963924115.1 Dovyalis caffra | reverse complement strand
TCATAGCTACTTAATTGGTTATTTATATAATTAGGTGATGATATTATATTGGGAATATCAAGCTTGTAGGACCTAATTCCTATGATAGCATCACTATCATGAAATGTTAGTTTACCTTAGTTTATTTATATGATCACATGCTAATTATTCTCATAATAGGTAATACACATTTGGTCCTATTAGTAAGGGCAACCTAATCACCTGATAGGTATAACCATTTAGTTGGCAAATAAT
Organism: Dovyalis caffra; assembly: GCA_963924115.1. Classification (NCBI taxonomy): domain Eukaryota; kingdom Viridiplantae; phylum Streptophyta; class Magnoliopsida; order Malpighiales; family Salicaceae; genus Dovyalis; species Dovyalis caffra. The sequence goes on along the minus strand of CAWUPB010000828.1, from coordinate 15,136 downwards.
ATCCTTCTCTCCACCAATTATTGATACCATAGTTATACCTTCCCAAGGAGGTCATGATGGTCCCCTCGGATTATACATAACTTCAATTAGGTCATTATGTACAATAATGATATTTAGGGTATTCTATTGGATTTTTAACTAATAATCCGCCATACGGGATTATTATCAATGCAAACCTATCAATCGATGATCGAGTCCATAGAATACCATGTTACATGTATTCAATGTAATCATTAATATTATCATTGGGTGGAGGAATATATTTGATTTTACTATCATTAATAGGACCTATCATTACTCATAGAAATAGATGATATACCCTTTATATTGTAGAGGGATTGATCATATTACTAATGACTCTCCAAATAGTTATTACTCACCAATAAGGAGAGTAATGATGATCCATATAATTATATGAGATATAATAATTAGCATAACTCAATTTTATAACATATTGTAAATTATGCTCTATGTAATTTTTATAATCTATTTATCAACTCTATTAATAGATAGAGTACATTACTATGGTCCTTTAGCATGAGTTATCCTAGGATAATCGGTTTAGGCCCAAATATTAGTGTACATCTCTAAGGGTAATCATTTTTAATGTCCTTATTATAAGGGAATATCAAATAGGCTATTATTAAATAACCTCTAAAATATCCAAGTTTTTTTTTAAAAAAATAGACCAAATCCTATATAACGAGAGAATGAGTCTCAATAGTCTATATTCTCACTTGTTTATCCTTATATCCATATTAAGTCCCTTCCATTTCATAGCTACCCCTATATAAATAGAGAGTATCATGTCCCAAATATAATAGGTTAAATATTAAGTCCCTCTATTATGATTATAACTTAAACGGCTTAAGTTTATGATTATCATTAAACTAGGAATATAAACTAAAGATAAAATATGTAACTCTATTTCTTATATTACCTCATCTAATCTAATGAGGTTGGATAACTATTGTAAGATCTAGGTGATTTTTCAAATGATATATTACTTTCATAGTTTACCTTAGTCTACCTCCTAACCTTATAAAATTCCCAGTTTAATGATAATCATAAACTAATGGATACTATTAATCATAAGCAAAAGAGTTATATTAACATACCAATCTATTATGGATAATGGGTATACGATTGTAAGATGAAATATTATTAATAAAAGACCCTCTAACAATTGGGATTAACGAACATGTTGGTTATACTATCTCTAGTAATAGAAAGGATACCCGAATATGAATGTATGTATATCATAAGAATTAATCTAATGGATTATTATTAGATAATAATTTCGTGTTATGATACTTTTCACAATATCTATATTATAAGAATATTATCATATAGGAAGATAAGGAACCAACTTGAAGGTTAGAAGGTACTCCAATATAGGACTCATTATAACTATCAATCATAATTATTACTAATAATCAATGGATATTAGGTCCGAAGTAATGAGATGGTAAGCGTGATAGTGGCCATTCTAATGGATACATTGATGGCTAGTAATCTTTTCTCGTATAACCCCTATTAAGGAAACAAGGTTTGAGTATATTAGCTCAACATAGACACCAAAATATCTATAATTATCCCATATATCCCATGCAAATATCTTTTATAAAGAGGTGAATTATAATCCATAATAGTTGGCATATTGTTATTATAACTGTATGGGTCGTAACATTAAAGATACACAACTGTATAGATAAAAATACATGACAAAACCCTAATTGATTATCCAAATAATAGTTTTCCTAAATTATGCCACTATAGACCATGCTAAACTATTCATTTTATCCATAAATATAATCAATATATTCTCACCATGTTTTAGGGTAATTTATCCAACTTATAGTAGAAATATCCCATCTATATGTTTGGTCAATATGTAGATTAGACATATAATAGGTCTAACCATCCCTTCGATGTACCACGGATGGACTCAACTACCAAATTACTACCATTAGATATTACCGTTAGTAATCCCTATTTGTTATTAGTTGCTCGATTAGGTCCCCTAGAGGTATTAAAGGAAATCACCATTATACTAGGTGGGATTATATTGGACTAATTTATTTCCCTACAATATAAGAGATTGAGTAAATCTTGATCATCCTAATCTATGAATCTATTAGCCTAGCTAGGTATGCATTTCACTAAATAGACTCTATAGAGACAAACACTTTGCCATATATAGTTACATAAAAGTTCTATGATAGAACTTAGTATTGAACATCTATAATTAATCAACGAGTCATTAACACGAGGTATTTCCCTAAAACATGCTGATTCCTCCATGCCCGATCATAGTCTTTGTTAGAGTTATGTTAATAACTCGATATTTACAAATTAGAGTTTTGATATTTAATTATTAGGCCATTACTTACGTCATTGATATACTTTATAATTTTAGATTGCTTCCATTCCAACCTATATTGGATAGATAATATGAGGGTGATCTACAAAAGTATAATATGTAGTGGTTGAGTTAATTAAAGCCATGTATAGGTATTTCCTAGGGCATGAACTTAATTATTAACCTAATGATATATTAGTTAACCAAATTCGATCCCTATTATCAAAGGTTAATATATCATATTAATTTGATATAGTGAAGAGGGAATATACATTGGGAGGATAAGTGTGAGAAAGGTCACGAGAAAGGGTATTGATTATTTATAATATTACGGGTAAATGAGGTTGGATAACAATTGCTGAATTATCCTATAGGTTATAACTTATCCCTATTTCCCATATATTATAGGTATCGCATTATAATATCCTAACATCTCTAAGTTAATTGAGGAGTAATAATATTTATAGTTTAACCACTTGAATAGTAGCCCCTAATATCTAAGGAGAATGATATTAGGGATATACATTAAGACTGCATTGGTAATACCCTATGTATAATATTTAGGTATAATTGGTCAGCCAATTCACTCATAAAATATATTGGACCATCAATGACCAAATAAAAACACATTGGAATTTCTCGGGGCACACCCTTATCCGAATAGCAAATGTTTAAGGGTATATATATAACCCAAGTATAATATTGTAACTAGCCCTTACAATAGAGAGAATATATTATCAGAATAAAAGGAGGGTTATCCCATTCGATCATTAGTCCTTATAATCAGATTAAAATGATCTGGGCCATTAATATAAGGGAATAATTACCATGTGATAAAATGGCACTAACGTTAGATCTTTTAGTGGAGAAGTCCTCTTATGATGAATATAATTAATACCTCTTATAATAGGGCTATTCCAATGTATAACGGATATGTTATCCAAATTATAATACCATTTTATCGGGATGGTAATTATTCCTTTATATTATCCCTTATGTCTCATAGGGGATAATAACTACCGTACTATAACAATCACTATTATAAAGGCCTATATATGTTGGGGATTATTCAGAGGTAGTTATCTTGTGGCCTTAAGATAATTTCCCATAACTAAATGGAAGTTGTCTCACTATGGTATGCTAATATTACCATGATATTTTTATATGGGCTCTTAGGCCACAAAGGGAAAGGAAGGGTTATTGAAAAGAGTTAAGATATTTAGCATTGCTAATCTACCCATTTTTATAATATGAATGGTTTTAATTGACAAATACTAAACAAAGGTTAAGAATTATGGAGGATATAGCCTCCGATAAGGTCATGGCTAGTAATACTTATCGACATAAGTATTTGTAGAAACTTACATGATATTATTTGATACTATAATATAGGCGATATATTTAGATGGGAATGTAGTAGTGGGCTAGTTCAATTGATACCCAAATTGAACTAGCCTCCATCGATTCTAAGGATGTATCAATAGGAGTGAAATAAACTAGTAACTCCATACGGGATTATTACCATATTCTTTATCATGATAGGGAGTAATATTATAAATATGTGGCTATTATTTTAAATAATAGTCTAAACTTTATAATTGTTATATTTTTTATTACAATAACATAATATGCTACTATCATTAAGACTAGCTATTACGTTAACTGTGTGATTATGGCCCTCTCACTATTAGGTAGTGAAAATTAATACCCTAGATATAATAACAAAGATCTTCTTTTATCGAGATCTTTATTAGTATTTTACCTAATTGGGCTATTTATACATTAGGGGATATCCCAATAGTCTATATCTTAACTTGTCCTTACTTATGTTGGTATTAATTTTGGCATCCACTAAAAAGATTATAAAATAACCAGCATTAGTCCATACCAATCATTGAGGTTAATTTCTTCATTAGGGATAATAAATCCTAATTACTTTTATCCAAGTGATACATTATAGTAAATGGATAGGATAATTACGTATCATACAATAATTATGAATAGCTATAGAGAAAGTTAAATATTTTAGTTAGCCCTATAATTATAGTAACATTACTATTTGATGACTAGAAATTATTATATTTAGGTTAATTAATAAGTATATATTACTAACCAGGCTATTAGAACTCGTTACAATTAGGACTACCCTATCCTTAGTTTTTTAGGCGTACTTGAGTAGGCCCTATATATTATCCATTCTATCATTTTAGGCATAGCTAATTTAGTCTATTACAAAGTGTCTCATGTAATTGAAGATCTAAGCCACGAGTAATAATGGATTAACTTGATATTAATATATCGATAGTTAAGGAACTGTTTACACTATAGTTGATCCCTCCAAGAAGAACCTATTAATTCTCAAATAGGAGTAAACATCTCCTATAAACTTAATTTAGTTATTCTTGATACACTAGTATCGAGATAGCCTGAATTATATTAGTACATGTGTCACTAATACATATAAGTTGACATATAACTTGAAATATATTAGCATAGCATATGAGCTTAAATACTATAATTATGCCAATAACTCTTTAAGCATATAATTACGTAGTCCTATAAAAAGTGTTTATAAGTGTACTCTCTCAAAACACTTGGATTTGATAATAACCTTAGGTAACTCCATTTAGGAATTTGAACAATATGGTTATATGTGCATCAATATAATTAACTCCTAAGGACCTTATCTGTTTGGACATATTAATACAAAATCTTTTTTGGGCAATTTAACATGATATGGAGTAGGCCAAATAACCTTAGGGTTACCTCAAGTAATTGGAGACGACTTATAATAGGCTCTCAATAGGATGCTTACCATTAAAGGCAAATCAGTTCCCAAATGGATTTGACTATTGGGCTATGCCATATGGTAATATTCCTCATCAAAATTTACTTTCCATCTAGTTAGTAATTCCTCAAATTATGATATTTTAGCCCTAATGGAGTTTCCATTATCTAATATGGAGTATCCACTTAAGGTATTATTATAGTAGGATCCTATAGTTCACCGTATGGCAAGTGATACTAATATTCAAACCCGATAGGATGACCAAACTAATTATTATGTCGGCAAATATCTACCCCAAATGTATGAGGACTAATAAGTGGGATTGTCAGTTTTCTTATGATATATACCATGTCTGGTCTCCCTCAATATTACACTTGTATATTGGAGGATAACTATAATGAATGGGTATTATAATATAACATACTAATGCCTTTCGATATGGGCTAAAATCGAGGTCTAATCAATAAGGTCTTTTAGGGATATTGTAAAGGACCTAAATGGGGTATCTCATTTTAAGAATAGTATTATGGGAATATCGAGCATAATAGAGCTATAGGCGTCCTAGCCTATAATTTAAGAGTGAGTATAAATGACATTAACAATGTAATAATTTGACAAAAATTATAGTTAGAGAGGAACTAATGGAGTATTATATCCATAATCTCTTATGACCATTAGAGATGAGGTTATTTTAGATTAATACCCCTAACTTAGGGAGTAATGGATATACATATTATGATTGATATTCCTATTGGAGTATTATATCTATAAAACAACCACTTGATTAATTAGAGATGTTCAATAATAGCTATCATTGTTACTAGAGTATTGCTAGAGTGAAGGGAACATTTAATTATGGAATATCAATCCCAAGTGAAATTATAATGTATATTAATACGATTAGAGCATAAATGAGTTGTATATTTTAATCAACAATATACCTTATTCTATCAAATAATAGTTATTAATCGAATAGTAATTGGTATTTACTTATAAATTTGTTTATGAATTTAATAACAGGTTATCCAATTGTGAGTAAATATTAATCTATTAACCATGTAAGAGTGAGAATTGATATAGGTTGAGAACCAATACCTTTATCCAATTAATCTAATAATCAAACAAGGCCATCTCCCTATTTGGACATACTCATCACTAGTATAAAATGGAGAGAGATAGGGAATTCAACAATTGTTATCTAGATAAAGTCTATGGATAACATACTAAATGTTTAACTCGATCCCCTATTACTTATTTGTTATAATAAGTTAATATAGCCTATTGCCATATTCAAGATTGGTTATAATTGAGTATCCATATAGGCCTTATTCCAACAAATGAATTTATGAGGACCAAACCTCGAAAGGATTCCATCTAATTTGTCATTGGTATGCACGTTATACCCAATCTTGATAGGCCCATAATAGGGAAAAGTATGGAGCTAGGCTATATTAATCACCTACTATCCATATTAATCAGCTTATGATACACAATCTTGTAGATTAATATGGTTATAATATTGATATCAAAATCTAAGCTATCCAATTGCATAGGTGTTATACCAGGTGGTTAGGTCTATGATCTGCCTACATATTAATAATCACAATCGATAGTAGGTATTCGTCAATTAGTATTGGAGTGAGGGGCCTATATACAGGAGAGAGTGACATAATTACTAATACATGGGCAGATTACAGGCTAACCACCTAGTATAACACCTATGCAATTGGATAGCTTAGATTTTGATATCAATATTATAACCATATTAGGAAGGTTTATACCCATATTTTACAAGATTAGAAAATAATATACGTATATGTGTTTTCATAATATACTAATATAATGACCACAACAATATCTAGTAATTATCATATTGGATTGTAGATAAATTGGTTATAACATGTTAGTGCCCATGTTACAACTCTATATCCTAGTATAGAAAGGATAAGGATTATTACTCAAAGAATAAATGGTAACAACAAATAGGACCAATCAAAAAATAGCAGGGTACGACTATTGATAATTCCAAGATAGAGTCTATTTGTCTTATCCTGATTGGCCTACCATGATAAATAGATGAAATAATAATAATTGATATAATAGCTTGATGTATGGTCTATTAAGGGAAAACCCTATGGAGGGATATCCTATGGAGCGAATATTCATACTACTATAGAAATTATAATGGTTGCAAATTTAAGATATACATTTACCATATATACTGATTACATTCACATTGGTACTTTTAATGGTATTTGATTATGTAGCCTGAATAATCATATGTTAATAAAATATTAGTTATTTATCAACCTCCCATGTCCTCATGAAGGTATATATCATGAGTAGATTAGGTATCATTAGGGATAACTCTATAATATCAACCACATCCTATTGTTATCACCTAGAATACTTTATAGAGTGTCAATCTATATTTAGCCTAATCCAAACACTTTAGGGTGTAAAATATAATAGTTTATAAGAGTAGGATGTGGTTGTTAGGGTTATATCTAGCAGATATGTTAACTCCCTCTCGTTATTATAGGAGTTGAAATCTATATAATATACCCTCTAGGAATATTGGTCGGATATCATGGTGGGCCATGATATTAAAATGTATTGAGACAATTTTTAAATACACAAAGTATTTACTATAATAACGAGTTGTTAATATCTAGGATATTGAAGAGGACCATATGTTTCATGGTTTAATATTGATAGTCTATCCATAATCGGGTAATTGTTCCTATTACGGGATTATATCAATATATTATCAAAATTGAATCTCGACTCTATTGACCATATGATAGGAAAGACCTAGTATGGGACATGAATAATAGATTAATAAGGGGTCCATAATTTCCCATAACTAAATGGGAGATTGTCCCACTATGGTATGTTAATATTACCACGGTATTTTTATATGGGCTCTCAGACCACAAAGGAAATTTATATAACACAATAAATTCCTTTTGACATATAATTAGTTGAAATCTAAAGACTATAACAATAGGCTCATAGGCTAATATATACCATGTAAATTGGCATTATAAGGAGTTGAAATCAACCTAATTTTAAAATAATAATTATTTTAGCTCCGAGATTTCAACTAAGCTAAAATAAAGTGCGATCTTACTGATCATATATTATAAATAATCATCCTTTATAACATGATTTCTAGGTGACCAAATATCAACCTATCCCCATGTGGACTATTGGGGTAGTATAATAGGTCATCCTACAATTAGCCTAATGGGGTAAGAGGACCAACACATTTAAGATGGAGGGAGAATAATATAGGGATTTAAATGTTATAAGTTACCTCCTATACAAATAATTATGGCCGAAGCTATAGGGAAAGCTCCTTTTCAATATCAACCACTCTTGAAATTATAGATGACATTAACCTAAGATATACCCTATAAATCTAAGCATGGATAATACTATTATTATACCTAAATAATTACCATGATATAAATCACCAAATGATAGAGGATTATAGACTTTATACTCAGTTTGATTGTAGTATGTTATCTAATGATATTACATTCACTCTATGCTTATATGGTAAACATATACCCTCTAATATACTAAATTGATAAAATTATTGGTATATTTAATCCATAGTTAACCCTTTCATTATGGAGTTTATCTTAGCCTCCCTACAAAGAGACTATATACTAGTTATAGTTATCAATATTACGTTATAATTGATCAATATCTCAACTCAATATTAACCTCATTCTACATACATAGTAATCGCTATATCAGTAAGAATAAATCTGATTTTAAGGACTAATCATCGAATTGGATAACCTAATAGTCATAGAACATATAAGCAAATTATTGACATTTTTATTTTGATAGCCTGAATTATTAACATTTAATGCATCAATGTTCTAGGGCTATTAGTCAAACTCTCTAATATTTCTTAATTATAACATGATAAAGACACCATATTAGTGCTTATTCATTTTCAAACTCTATATTATCGACTTAAGACTATCACAAATAATAGATCATTGTGGAAGAAAGGTTAAACCTAATATATTTAGGATATATGCTTCTAATTAGGGTAGTATATAATTATTCGATGAAGGATGGGGATAAGATATCCTCGATGAACAATATGAAGGAATACCTTATGTCTATGAGCATGTTTCAATATATGACTCAATTGTTATTAACTATGCTTCTTGTTAGGGCTCTTAATAAGGGCACTCCCTTTGTGTAGTTATATTTTTGTAGCCCGTCTATGGGGAGACTTCCCTTATAATTGTAATCAAACTATATATACTAATGTTATCCAAGTGTTGATAACCAATAGTGAGTACACTTGGTTACCTTAGTATCCCCAAGAAATAATCCATAATAATTGTCCATTGTTCTTGCAAACCATCATATCAACCTAATGAATAGGGGACTGTTTATAATGATTACTATCAAATCTCACATGATTTAGGCCATTCCTAATAATATTATCCTTAAATAACCTATCAACAATGGAAAATGGTATTCATACCCTCAAACTTGGTCATCCCTTGTTCAAGGACACTGGACAATTATTAAATATATAATTTACCAACTGGATAATTACTAACATATGAATGAATTGGTAGAAGACAGGTGTATTGAGGCAACAAACCGATTATACATTATTGTCATTGAGTACCTTTGTAATCTAACTTAATATATTCTCTCCTATATTTAAAATGTCGGCCATTGAATCATAATCTATTCACCATAGATAATATAAGGAGCTTAAGTATTTTAACCTTAGGATCCTTATAATACTCTAGGGGATTATATCCCTATAAGTATATAGTTTAATATAGGTTTTCCTATATTAAACTATCATAATATTCCACTCATCATATTAGATACCCTTATCATCTAGGTAGATAACTAGATGTTAACTTTCCATAATATCAGCCTCCTTACTATTGTAGTATAGATGATGACCTTTATAATTACCTAAAATGTTATGCCTAGCATTTAAGGTCATCGGGGTTTACTGACCCATAATATCAACCTCCTGAATTCGGATAAAATAGTTATCACGTTGGACACTTATCAATTACACCAACAGTTAATTTTAAATATTGCCCAAACTTTCCCATTGAGTTACGAACATATAAATCAAGTTATATCTTAAACTTGTATAATCTTGATCATCCTATAACTAGTTATCGTTGGGGATCCTAGGACCTTTTGACTTAGTGGTAAATAATCTAAGGTTATACCAGATTGTTATCTCTAAGCGCCCAATACCTAGATGATAACCAATTGGATAACTTGATACATTATAATCTTAGTCCAAATAACCATCCACCATAATATTATTATGGACTATGGGCCATCCTAAATTAATTTAAATTTGATAATCCCAACAATTCTAAATAATTATGATAATTTAGGAAGATAAAATCTATGTTGAAGCCATCTAAAAACTAAAGACCATTTCTATTATTCCTCTATCTATTCGACCATTCTCTATAGCGAAAATTACCCCAAAATATTATTTCTATCAAATTTTCCAATGGTCCAATTTGGCCAAAAGGCATACCCAATGTTGTATTAATCATAGTTTGATATATGCAATATTAGAATATCTATATGGTTTAACCTAATATGGAGGATAAGGTTAATTATAGTTAAAGGCATATGTACGAGTAGATATATTATGATGTCAGACTCCAAGATTAATACAACATTGTTACCTATATTACTTAATAGATTAATAGGCATAATTGCTACTATAAATAACCAATTATCGTCATTTATCATGGTTGGTATGCATATATAATTCATGATGCATACCATTATATTAACTCTATACTAATCAAACATCACAATAATTATATTATGAGCATGGTAAATTTTATTAATGAAAGTTAGGACAAATGACTTGAATTACCTCATGATTAACTATACCAAATTTGGCCCTCTCTCCCGACCAGGATCCCATAATCCTTGCATCATTGCTATCTCTTCCAATAGGGATAAAGTTTATTCATCTCTCTTCTTGATCAGTGTTATTAAAGATGGATATAATTGTTAATAGTTTATTCCCAATCAATTTATAGGTATTATAGTGATATATACATTCTAGTAATCTAACAATAACTCTAGTTCATAGTATATTTTAAGACCTATTTTTTATCCTTATATCCTATTGTTAGATACTAGTTAAGTGGTTGATATATTATATCAAGTTGGGTATAATGTATCATCTTCAAATCTGGTTAGAGATAATAACCACCGTATATATATCATATGGCCCAAGTTAAGGTTTATAGCTCGAAAGGATGTACTTAAATAGTAAAGGTAAGAAGAGATACTCAAAATATTAATACCGAGTTGGAATCCATAAATGTATAGCCAATTCCATGCTTATTTCCCTATTATAATCATACTTAATATAGGGATATTTATACAAAAATATTATATAAGAACTGTTTATGACCTAGCCCAAGTCACCCTATACTCTCCCTATATAAAGGCCCTATTATGGTAAAAATCTATTGCGATTATCATAGCTCATGAATCATTTAACGTGCCCTTGATGAAACCTATTGCTCGAATTACTATCTATAGATTCCCCATATACTTATAATAAACTCCATTATGGAGTATCTATATAATTAACCTTATTGGGAGGATAGGGTTAATTATAGTTAAAGACATATATATAGTAGATATATTATGATATAACACTCCAAGATTAATACAACATTGTTACCTATATAACTTAACAGGTTAATAGGCATAATTACAAGTATAAATAACCAATTATCATTATTTATCATGGTTGGTGACTAGTAATATTGTAATTATGGAGCTAGGGTACAAGTTGATCCACATTAAATAACCTCTCTTGTGGAAGATGCAATTATAGTCGATTAGGTTACATTGTACCCACTCGATTATAATGTAACCCTTTTATAAGATTATTTATGAGTGACCCCATTACTATTATAGTAGCTGACCATATTTGTTGATCAACATGAGGTTATATAAATCGATTATAACATCATTCTCTCCTAATGATATAATATTATTATCTTATTAATATATCCTATAAAGCCAATTATATTAGGCTTATTATGGTATTGGGTAAATATGATAGAATCAATCATAAGAGGATGATCAATTGACATATCCACTACCATGATAGGACCATACGTCCTCTACATATAATGTCTTGGATAATCAATTACTCCCCATTAATAATTGTTCATATCGGTTACCAAATCTTATGTACTCTAGCCCAACATGAATTATTCCTAATATCCACCAATAGTAGTTATATTAGTTATTTATTAGTCAATCTCTATCCCTATAACATTTTATCTAATTTTTTTTAACTAATATGGACATAGGGCTGATCTATGGTCAAATAAGGAGTTATTGTAATTGGGAGAGATGCTCTATATAAAAGGATATTTACCCTTCTAGCCTATTTTAATACCTATTAATTGATTCACACAATTGGGTTAGAGAGGTGCCATATCATGAACCACTTTGAACATGACTAATATTTTTCCCAACTTGTCTATTATTTATCTCTATTATTCTCTCTAATTACCTTATTTATTCCCCTAAATATCTCTCCAAGAATCCTAGTATGTTGTTTAATATCATTTATGAGTATTAGAGAGAATAGGGTCGAGCCTAGATAAAACATGTTCACCTATTCATCCATACAATCACTCCCGAGCGATAATAGGGCATACTAATATTGTTGATCCCTCCCCTTTCTCCCTTTCTCATTCTCCCTCTCTCCCTCTCTATCTCCCTAAACATTTCCCACCTTGTTTAACTTAATATTGGATAATTGTCCCTATGTTGATTATCCCCTACTTAGTTCCTCTTGGTTAACCCATTTATATGACATGTACTCCCGGTAAAAGAAAAGGTCATATATTTACTCTTTGATGTTTTGTAACATATTCATGATAACTATAAATGGTAAACTATAGTAAGCCTTACAACAAGAGCAATTAATCGATATTATACTAGGGGTAAGTGTATCATAGCTATAGAGATAAAAGGAGGCATGCCAAATGGATCATAATACACCCCATTAAAGTGATTAATGGAACAAACATAGTTATCGATGGTAATAAAGATATAAGGATGATAGAGAGGGAGAGAGGACCTTATCTTGACATTATGGTATCTCAATAGGCATTGACTTATGATTAACTATACCGGTTTTTATGAAAGAATCGATTTAATAACATGATCAATTAATTAACTCCTAAGGAGATATCTTATTTATAAAATCAGGTTGATGATGGTGAATAGTTTAATTGTGGCTACCCTTATAGTAGCATTTAGACATCTAAAAGAGGCTGACCAATTATATCCATATCACTGATTAGTAATTAATCAACTTTGGTCTCCCTCAACCTTCTATCCCCAAAATATTATATACTAATGATAATTAATACTTACTAGGATTAATAGATATAGTAGATACAATTCCTCAAAAATATTTACTAGAGTAAAATAATCACTCTCGTCCCCTTAATTAACCTTTAAGATTTGTATAATCTCTTTTATTTACGTACTATGTCCTATTCTATATACGGGATCATGCCTAGAATCTATTGGGGTTTTTAGTGTTTTATATTCTATTTCCCTTTCCCCCTTGAGTGAACAAGGTGTATATTTTTGGATCTTCCTAGATCTTATTGGTTTTTTATATTTAAAATAGGGTACCTTTATTATTATAATTATTATGTCCAAATGGGAATCAATATAAGCTTGATGGCAAATAGAGTGTTTGATATAGGTAACCATGGGGTTACCTATATATGATAGCTTGAAAGAGTACTAATATATAAGGATAAGTTGTGATAGTCCTTCTATTGACAATATGTTCCTCATCGTTACCATCACCCTATCCCATCGTCGTAAGCATTTTATATGAGCTTATCTAGATTACCTTGTTTATTCCTATATAAATCATAATTATATTTAATTCACAATGATCAAGGATCCCCACAAAAGCTTATGGGGTAGGGTTATTCATTGGCCAGTAAATTGAGGGAGTTAAACAAGGTGTAGTAAGTTAATCCCTAAATATGACTATCTTTTATTCTAATAGATTGATTATACCTCTATAATTGCTATATTGGTATACTAGCCCCGAGTAATATTTCATGTCTCCCCTATTATAGCTCTCGTGGGAGAATTGGAGATAGTCGGTATCTATCCAAGGTATTTTACCTAGCATATATTTTTACCCTCTCTTGGATTTTAGGTATATTTGAACCTTTAACCATCCCTATGTTAAAGAAATAAGGTATCATAATGGCTTATTAGTCTAATATAATTAAGGAAAGATATGAATTTACATGATTATCACCCTTTAACGTCTGATAATAATAATTAAAATTGGTAACCATGACTATTAACTAGGGAAAAGTAGCTTAACCCTATTAATTGATAGGTCCAATTAAATGTACATGTATTGAAACAGAAAATGGAGATGGGGGACATTGGGAAACTAACCCTCTTAGACTTAGGTCAATAATAGGTACCTCACATGGATTATGCGGATAGGAATTTACTATTGTGATCCTTATTTGAAGATTATAGATAAGCCTATTGATCATTATTATCATATACGGTACTTAATAATATTAATGATTATCACTTATTCAATTAACCATTACATGAAGGTTGATTTTATTTGGGGATCCAAATTATCATAGCTTATATCATGGTGAGTATATTTATATGATTATTTATAGGATATTTAATCCTGATTGAAATTTGAGAAAGGGGTTCTTGGCCCTCTAATCTTATCATGAAATGAATAATAGTTAAGGTTCATATATAATAAAAAATATATATAGGTACATAGATTATTATTTTGAGCATAAGGGGACGTAATTAGTATATTAATCAGGTTATGAGTGCCAATAAAGACATTTACTACCTTATCAATACTAGCAGATTGTATTTCTCTACCTATC
>CAWUPB010000827.1:0-199090 GCA_963924115.1 Dovyalis caffra | reverse complement strand
TCTTCTAAGTTTTTCTCTCCTTCGATTGATTCGATGCATATTCACTCTCATCTTCTTCATTAGCTTCAAATATTTCTATATCTATAACAATTCATTTGGATCATTCAATGATTACTCCTCACCATCATCCTAGACCAAATTATGTTATACTCCCAAATCGTCCTCTTGAAATGGATTTGTATGCTATTAGACTCCAACGGACAATTATAGCAAATCAACCACGATCCTAGCTTTTATTTTACAAATACCTTATCAATCTCGATATTCACACTTTAAGCTAGGATATCGAACATAATATATTTGAGCCGCTTGTGTCATTAGAACAAAGGGTTCATATATGTTGAAACTCCTTCTACGGAGTTATTTCGCTAGTCATTCAAAATAGAATCAAACCAATTGCATTTGAATATAACTATTCTTTTGATTGGTAGTACATGATACTCTAATTGTAGAATTTTGGTTAATATCTTGTAATAGTCATTTTCATCTACATTATAATTAGATCCTTTAATGTATACTCTACTTATTCATACTTACGCTATTTACATCATGCTCTTATGTATAAAACTCATATCCATTTACAATATATCCCATATACAACTTTATCTAATGTAAAGGGGCTTTTCTAAGATCTTTTATAAACTAGTCTATCATACATGTTGGTTATGCATATTTTGTTTGAAAATTGAGATCCACCATAAGAAGTTTAGTTAATAGTAAAAAAAAAACATTCGACAAACCTAAACTTAAATAAGGATACTCACATATTTACTAAACCATTCAACAAACTCGATTTTTAAGTCGACCATCAACCTTATACTAAATAATGTAAGGATTATTTGATTGTAGTTGAGAAATGTATACACTATTGAAAAATTACATGCTAATCAATTTGTATATTATGATGGCTAATTAAAGATTAATAATATTGATATTAAATATTAGATACTTACTTAATGTAAGGTTTAACTTCTTGATAGTTCAATAATATATATTGATGAGCTACTTTGAGCTCTTCTTTTGTCAACCTCTATACTGTGGCTCAACCAATTAGTTGACATGTTATTTGAATATGGAAAGTATCCATTCAATGTGGTCACTCGATTCTCTACATCATTCGAGCTTTATGTGCTACTTTTCGATGCCTAATATTCATATGAGTTTTGAAGTAGTACGAATAGAATGAAAGAGCTTCTTCAACTAAATATACATTGCATATTAATCCTTCTATTTTCGTTTTAAAACTTACATTGCTTTTAAGATTTCAAAGATTCCTAAAACATTAAGTTGGTTAATGATTAATAATTATAAAATCATTTTGTTTAACATTACAAATCAATATCATTATCTTTTAAATAGATACACTCACTAATATTGCATTGGTCTCACAATCCTTTCCTCATATGAAAGGTGGGCTAAAAGATGTTTTGTGGAGTTAAAAATTGGAGGGAATATATAATTCAATTTGCATAAAATTAGAGGTATCTTTACTTGTTAGTATAGGTGCCTAAGATTAAACCTTGATTGGATGGTTTAAGTTATTGTAACATTGCATTATTTATTTTATTAATAATAAAAGAAGTCTTTTTATTAATTTTTATTATTTATATTTATTTATTAAATAGAATTAGATAGAACTTAGAAGTCCATATGATATGTATTTGCATTAATGATTGATCGAAATATGTAAGACAAATATTAATGCACTTAAATGATATCATTAAATATCTCAAGTCGTAGCATTATCAAGAATGGATATTAACTAAATGTGGCTAGAATTATGAGTACCATGCTTATGCTATAAGATAACAATAGAAGATCTCACACCTATTGGCATGGTGATGACAAAGCAAATACTTAGGTAATTAACGTTAAAGAGCATATCATTGAACTTGACTCGTCATGAGAACCTATTTGGTTTAATCTATGGGAATTTGATACGAAATGGATACAATTGGTTCTTTGACTTGAAGTCATCATGACTATCTCATTAGAGGATTTATATAATTTGACACTCGTTTCAATGGACCTAGTTAAGGATTACACGTTAGGGATTCATTAGGTGCACTAAGAATCTAATAGAGATAGGTAGATGACTAAGATAGGACATATCATTCCTTGTATGCTAAAGGAGTTATCACATTACACTTTGATAAATGTCTACTAAAAAATCTATGGCCACGGTAGGAGTGCACCAATAGAGCATAGTTGGTTTACTCTAAAAGCTAAGGCATTTGAGAATCGAAGAAAACTTATGTGATCATAATCGAACGGACTAATAATCTTGTTCGAGATCACACTTGTAATAAATTGATATGAGGACTGAATTATTTGATAATCATGCTCATGAAAGATAATTGTGGATTAATTAATCCTCCTAGAGAATTGAGTAGTCATGATGTCTTGCTAGAGACCAATCTTGATTTATGTATTAAAAGATAAAAGAAGTGTCTTTTATTATTAATACATTGACAACGTATTTAGGTACCTATTGAGTCACACGCATAAGTTTAAGCATTCACATAATAAAAGAGAAGCAAAGATTTTGAAAAAAGTTTTCGATTTTAAAAATGTCTTATTTTGGAATAGGTTTTTGATAATGGAAAGTTTTCTAAAATGGAAAGTTTCATATTTTAGAAATTAGTTTCCTAATTTGGAAGTCATTTCCAAATTTGAAAGTAAGTTACCTAAAAAGAAAATTAGTTTCCTAATTTAGGTATAAGGATAATTTGAAAAATGGTTTCCTAATGTGGGCCTCTTAAAAATATCTAAACTAATTTATTTGGATAGTACAAATTAATTAGAAATTGATTAGACAAAAAGAGTTTGGGTCAATAAGTTTAATTAAAAATATGTAAGATATTTTGATGGGAGGATAAACATGAATCTTATTGGATAAGAATCAAAGTCTAAAAGGATAAGATAAAAAAAAAAACTCACATGTATAATAACTCCTAATATTTGGAGGACTAGGAAGCAACAACTAAAAGTCCTTTTAGGACTTAATGCCGATATTCCCACATAAATTAAATTATTCATACATAAATAATTATTTAAGGAGGTTTTAGATCAAAAATATTACACATACTTTAACACATTTGAGGTTTACTTCATCGCGTTAGATCTATGCCTTAAATGTCTATAGCGGTATCTTAGACATTTAAAAAGTCCTTAAAAGTTTGAAATAATTAATTAATTATAAATTGCATATGCCATGTCCCGATATTTATAGTAAAGATAAAAAGTTGCATCAATACGATTAGGTACGACTAGCCATTACTTGTTAGGTAAGTTAATATATAATATGGTAAAATAAAGCATGGAATTTTTAATTTAAAGACTAATCATTTATAATAAATAATATTGAGAGGGATTTTCAATGAAGAACATAAAATTAACTCGAAAGAAATAAAGACAATCCTAAAAAGTTGAAAGCATATGCATTCTGATTTTGGTTACAAGCTTGTCATGTTTTAAGATTGCTGAAAAGTATGAAATCAACAAAAGCGAGGAAAAATTCAGAAAAATAAGAGGAGAAATGTAACCCCTGTAAAAACCCTTATCCGTAACGCGACATGTATTAGAATAATTCTATATATATGTATATTAAAAGTAAGTATAATTATCATTTCATCATGAGAAATTAATGCTTGAAATATGTGATTTATGTTAAATTAAAGTTATTGTGCTTAAGATTAATGGTTTAATTATTAAAGAAATCAAATATGCAAAATCGGTGTTTTAAGGACTATATTCCGCCCGAGTTTTGGGTGAATTATTTGAGGAATTTAGGGTAATTTTTGGGTCAACCTTAAAGAATGAAAGTTGTTCATCTAGGTTTTGACTAGATCTGTATAAAATTTTATAATATTTAGACATATACATTAAGAGTTATACCAATTATAGTGAGGGTTGTTTCAAAATGCATTCTGCTGGAATTTTGGGAGAAGAATCGCCTGAATCTTGTGAGATTTATTTGATGCTTGTTAGATTGATTTTTGAGCAAAACTTAAAGAATAAAAGTTGTTTTTATATGTGTGTACTAGCTCTCTATAAAATTTTTGGATACATATAGAAAGAGTTATGCACATTTTAGTATAGATGGGTTAGGAGGAAACGCTGCTTGGAATTTTGGGGGAAAAGAAATTCTGAATTTTTAAAAATGGAAATTTCCGAATTTTTATGAAAGAAAGTAGTTTTAGTTACTTGAATTAAGTTAATTAATGATTTTAATTAGTCTAAATTTTATATAGACACATAAGCAAATGCAATAAAAGAATTTAATGCCAACTCACCCATTATGGATTCCAAAGCGACCGACTTTCCTCATGACTCACCCATAACCTTTACACCTTATCCCATTAATTTTTAACACTTGTAGCTGAATGAAAGTAAGTATATATATATATATAGCAAGTGTTAAAATAGGAAAAAAATTTTAGTAACCCGTAGGTACCGGAAATTGAGAGAGAAATGGCAAGAGAGGAAGAAAAACGTGAGGAGAGAAAGGAAAGGAAAGAAAAAGAGGAAGGAAAAAAGAAAAGAAAAAGAGCTAAGAAAAAACTATAATCAACCCTAAAATAGGTAATTAGGTTTCATTTCTTGGCTGATTAATGTCTTAAATTATTTTTTTTAAGTTATTTTGTTAGTGTTTATTTCATGGGTTGTAATAATCTTCAATGGTTATATGCTTGATGCTTGGGATAAATCTATGTATGGATGCCTTGTTGTGATGATTTATGATGTTATGATTTTTTGAAAAATGTCCAAGTATGTGGTGATGGGTTGGATTGAACTTGGACTAAATTTAAGTGAACTAAAACATGTTTAAAATTGGCTTGGAATGAACTAATAAATTAGTGTTGATAAGGAGTAAATTCTGTCCGAATTTTGGGGTGTATGTTCAAGGATTTTAGATCGGTTTTTAGGTGAAACTTAAAGAATAAAAGTTGTTCATATATGTTTCAAATAACTTCTTTTAAAATTTCGGGGTCATTGGATTCATGTGCAAAGAGGTACACTCGATTTAGTATGGATAGCTCTAGATAAACTACTATTAGGCAGATTGCTCCCTAGGTTTCAAAAATTTGTAATTAATTGTGTACTTGGTATTTAGACCTAATTTTTGGATATGTTATAAATAAATATGTCTAGTATCTAAAATAAAATGAGTAAGATTTAATTATGTTCTGAAATTCAAAAATTATTTACTCGATTAGGAATTGCCCGGTAATAAACCCTAAAACCAAAAAAAATAGACTTTGACAAAATTAATAGGTTTGGAATAAACTAAATGATCTTGGACTAAATAAAATGGAATTAAATAGAGTCAATGGACCTAGGATAAAGTTAATGGGCTCGGATTAAAGTAAATGGACTTGGACCTTCTTTTAAATATTAATGAAACTAATGAACAATATTAATGAGCGGAGATTGTGTTCCCGTTGTGGGTATCATGATTGGTATGTGAGCAATGGATAAATTTCGAGTGTGGGTTAGACTATGAGTATGGCATGAGAATAAATGGTTGGTACCCGAATTTGGTTGAATGTGATTAAATATGTCATCACGTGCATCATGTGCATAGTGGGTGGTTTAAGACAAGTCAATTGATTGAGAAATAGTTTGTACATCTAGGTTTGATAACCTAACTAGAATAAATGGGTATTAGTAGTCCATTACTTTAGGATGTGTACCTGCACTATTAGACAATGGATTTCCGTTAATAGTAGTTACAACGAGGGATAATTCCGTTGTAGCAGAAGATGATCCGAGGATCATCCGGATGAAATCAAGTCTGTGTGCTTACACCGTTAGACGATGGATTCTCGCTAACGGTAGTTACAACGAGGGATAATTCCGTTGTAGCAGAAGGTGATCTCGCGGACCACCCGGATGATAAATAGAGTAGATCGGCTAATACCTAGGGTACCCGAGATTAAAATTTATGAGTATGGTAGGAAGTCAAAACAACATTGCATATCACGTGCATCACCCCGCTTACCGAGCTTCGGCTCACCTCGTTGTTATTTTTTTTTATGTCTTGACGGAAAAAGGACAAGTTGGTACGGATGCGGTCGGCTCCTCCTAACCGGCTCATGTGAGGCACCATATATTAGTTTTTATTTTATCCGTAAATTTGGGGTATAGAGTTTGTGAGAAATTGAATATCGCCCGTAATGTTTTATTAATGTATTTAATTATGCTATGTAAATTTTATCTTAAGGAGTTATATACGTAATGTACTCGTTAAAGTCCTAAAAATATCATAAGAACACTACTTAGAGTTTAAGGTATGTCAACGTAACGCGCTTCGTCCAGTACCCTACTTGGGTAGTAGAAATATGATTGGGGCGGGGGCGTTACAAGAAATTTCAATTCGGTTTTTAAACTAGAAATTATTAAGTCCTAAAACAACAAATATTTATTTATTAGGTCCTTAATAGGTCACACATTTCTCAACTAGGTGATTCTATTAAAAGGCATTAATATTTACCATAAAAAATACATATTTTGTCATCTTGTATAAGGGCATAAATATTAGGATTTTATATACTGATGGTTATAGTCATGTTTTAAAAGTTTAAAATATTAGTGAGGATGTCTATCTTTGTATACAAATACCTCAATTTTTTTGTTAATGTAGAAGTCCTCACTCATATTTGAACATTTGAAATTCAAATAGGGTATAAATCAAAATGGCTCAAAACATTGAAATATAATGGGTACTTATTTTCCATTTATTTCGAGTTATTTTTGTTTGTTGACACGTGATACTTGGGAGGTATAAAGCTATCATATAATATTTTTGAGATAAAATAAGGTTGATATTAAATACTCTATGATGGATTTGTGATTTTGATTTAATGGATTATTTGACACGTAACAATTCGGTCTCATTGCGGTTTTGACTTGATTTGTGTGCTTTTTATTACCTTAGTGTATTTTTTAGTGGGTGCGATGAGTTTTTGTTCTCAAAATTTGATAAACTTGATTTTTTTTGTTATATATTTGCATCACTTTATGGTGGTTTTAAAGCTTTTTGTTAAGTTATATTTTTAATAAAACGCTTATTTTCATTATTGCTATCTTTTGTGGATCTTGGTTTCAATTTCTATTCCAATCCAAACTTGGCCCCATTTGTTATTTCTAACCCATTTCAAGTTCAATTTCAAAATTGATTATCACTTGTTTCGAGTTTATTTTTAAAATCGATTCTAACCCATTATGGGTTCGTTTTCAAAAAATTAGTTCTTGCTTATTATGTGTGTGCTTTCAAAACTATTTCTAACTCATTTTGGATTTGTTTTCGAAATTGATTATCACTTGTTTTAGTTTTATTTTTAAAATCCCATTAAGGAGTTTTTATAATAAAAAAATTAGTTCTCACTCATTGCACATGTGTTTTCAAACCCATTTCTAACTTCGGTTTGAGTTCGTTTTTAAAATCAATCATTACTTGTTTCGGGTTTCTTTTAAAATCAATTCTCACCCATCACGATTTCATTTTCAAAAATTGATTTTCGCTCATTGTATGTGCATTTTCAAAATTATTTTTCATTTGTTTCAAGTTCTTTTTCAAAATTGATTATCCCCTCGCTTTTAGATTGTTTTTAAAATCAAATTTAACTCATTTGTTTTTAAAATCATTTCACACATGTTGCATATTTGTTTTCAAAATCTATTATCACTAGCTCCAACTTGTTTTTCAAAATCGATTTTTAACTCATTTTGAGTTTGTTTTCAAAACCAATTCTCTTTTGGTTTAAGGTAGTTTTTCAAATCAATCCACATCTGATTTGGATATGTTTTTTCATTTAGTAGCCTTATGGCTTATTTTCATTTCCTATAAAAGTTATGTTTATATAAAATGCAAATATGTTCAAATAGAAAACATTTTCCTTCATGTGTTTTGAATGTTGCATATATATATATATATAATTTGAACAAAATCTAGAGTGATGGTTGACCAATGATGATGTTATATGTGTTGTTCATGTATGTTTCTATCTGGTTTGATTTTCATCATGCGTTGAAGGGACGACGACTCACATATGTGAAATAGATTCCTACATCGATAATTAAAACCTTGTTGTTTAACTTCCTTTTCTATTAGCATTTTAATTTTTTTTTTTTTTCCGCACTATCGAGTCTTGAAGCCGTCATTGTTTTAAGAATGAGTTTTCCATGAGCTTGATTCATTTAATTTATTTCTCAACAATTTAGGCTGCCTTAAAAATTTCTCTTTGAAATAATTAAGAGAATAGGTTTATTAAGTACAAAAATTTCAAAATAAAATATAAGTATCTTGTTTGGCTTTCTTAAAAATAATTTTAAAAAATAGCATAAAACATTAAGTGAATCAAATAAGATTTTTATTTTTTTATTATGAAGAATATGAAAAATAACTATTTTGATGTTTTTCAGTTAAAAAAATAAAGAAGTAAAAAATATGCATTAAAAAATTCATTTTGTAAATGCGTTTCATTTAGTCTTAGGTTTATGTTCTTTGACTTTTTTTTCACAAATAAAAAGGGTTAAATGCATCCCTGCATTTCTGTACTATTCTAAAAAGTTTATTATAATTCATCTATCCATATATAATATATAACAAATCTTGTTCTATTAGGTATTGGTATAAATCAGCTCATTTGTTAACCTCATCCGTTAGATTGACAAAATTTCATTAATTGACTAATGTTTGACCATTCATATAGAGGCAGATATAATCTGAAAAGTAAAATATATTTTTTAATTTAAAAATTTTAATTTTTATTATAAAATTACAAAATAAAAAATAATTAATTTCTGTTCAAATTTTTATCAAGTTAAAATAAATATATGATTATAAAATCATTAAAAAATGTATTTCTATAATTTATTAAGTTAAAATAAATTATTTAAAAAAAACTAATTTCGAAAATTTTCAACAATTTTATTAATTTAAAATAATCAATAAGTAATATAAAATTATAACTAATAAATAATAATAATAATAATTAATCAATTTCTTTCAAATTTTTATGAAGTTAAAATAATTAATGTAAATTTTTTTAAAAAATTGAAATCAATTTCTTTAAATAATTTATAAAATAAGTTTTTTAAAATAAGTTATTTTAAATTAATAAATTATAAAAATATTTTTTTATAATTTTTTTAATTAATAAAAATTTAAAATAGTTAATAAAATTTTGAAAAAAAAAACTAATTTTAAACAAAAAATTATATATCACCTTTTAAGTGACATGAGTAATTACATAAATAGTAAAGCGTTAGTCAACTAACAAAATTTGATCAATTTAATAAAATTATTAATTTATATATCATCTAATAATATAAAATTTTTTATTTATTATGTTTGAATAGAAAGATTACAGTGAATTTTTTTGAAATAATACAAGACTATAGTGTATTTAAAACCCCAAATAAAAAACTACCTTTAGGATCTCTCGTTCTGGTGTTAAGAATTTCTTATTTATAGGTTTTGTTTTGACATGTGCCAATGGACAAATAGTTGGGCTCCAACAAGACTCGAGAAAATATCTGCCCCAATAATAATAACCCGACCCGGGTAAATATGGTATCCAATAACAAAAACAACCCCCTTGACAGAACTATTAGGGTTCGTTCGTCGCTTTAAAACAGTCCAGAGACTTGGAAGCTGCAGCAGAACAGAGACGCAGCTCGGCAAAGCAAAATGGTTAGCTCGAGACTATTAGATCTTGTTTGTGTTTCTTAATGTCTGAGCCGATTTTTGGTCTAGTTAATCTGATTGTGCTTGGTTTTTGATGCATGGCAGGCTAGAGGCTTGAAGAAGCACTTGAAGAGGCTGAATGCCCCTAAACATTGGATGCTTGACAAACTTGGTGGTCCATTTGTATGTTACAAAATCTTTTTTGCTGCAATCTTAATCACAGCTTTGCTTTCTCGTGCTTTGTGTGCGTGTGCGTGTGTGAGTTAATGATTTCTTGTGTTGACTGCAGGCACCCAAGCCATCATCTGGACCCCATAAGTCTAGAGAATGCTTGCCTCTCGTTCTTATTCTGCGAAACAGGCTCAAGTATGCTCTCACTTACCGTGAAGTGATTGCTATTTTGATGCAGAGACATGTTCTTGTTGATGGCAAGGTTAGGACAGATAAAACTTACCCATCTGGTTTCATGGGTATGTATTTCCGTTCTCTCTCTTACTCCTACAACGTCTATGATTTTTTTTTTTTTTTTTTTTGTACGTGGATCTTCTAAATGGGAGTTGGATTTGGTTTTACAATGCCTTGGTGTTGGTTCTAAATGGGTAACAGAAAGTTTTTATCGCTATTAGAGCATCTGATGAACTTGCTGTTATTCTGATTTTTCATTTCTGTTGGTGGGCATATATGATCAAGCAATTGTGGCCTGCAATACAGAGATTGCTTGCTGGCAAGTGAGCATTATGTGCGATAGGATATAAGAGCCCTTGCCTGCCAGTTCTCAGTTATGCTTGTTTGGAAGTGGTCGCAATGTGTGATAAGCTATTAGAGTCCCTTTCTGCCCTGTTGTGCTTATTTGATCCTTTCCTTTGTGTTTTTCTCCCCCAAATTTTGTAGTCTTCACATGGGTTGTTCACTTAGTTTTGCTCTCTGTTGCAGATGTTGTATCAATCCCAAAGACAAACGAGAACTTCCGTCTCCTCTATGACACCAAAGGCCGCTTCCGTCTCCACTCCCTCAGAGATGATGAGGCCAAGGTTTGTGATACTCTTGGCCATGTTGTTTTGTTGCTGCAATTTGTGATATTTTTGTTTTTCTGGACCATGCACAAATTTGATGGGTCAATGGGTTGCATTTAGTTTCTTGTC
The DNA here is from genome assembly GCA_963924115.1 of Dovyalis caffra. Taxonomy (NCBI): domain Eukaryota; kingdom Viridiplantae; phylum Streptophyta; class Magnoliopsida; order Malpighiales; family Salicaceae; genus Dovyalis; species Dovyalis caffra. The sequence goes on along the minus strand of CAWUPB010000827.1, from coordinate 188,254 downwards.
TGAGAGTGGTATCATGGAAGGTATTGATTTCGTTCATTTTTAATTGCTTGTGCAGTTTAAGCTTTGCAAAGTTAGGTCTATTCAGTTTGGGCAGAAAGGCATTCCTTACCTGAACACATATGATGGTCGCACCATCCGCTACCCAGACCCACTCATCAAGGCCAATGACACCATCAAGCTGGATCTGGAGAGCAACAAGATAGTAGACTTCATCAAATTTGATGTGGGAAATGTTGTCATGGTCACTGGAGGAAGGAACAGAGGTCGAGTTGGAGTAATCAAGAACAGGGAGAAGCATAAGGGAAGCTTTGAGACGATACATGTTCAAGATGCCACTGGTCATGAGTTTGCCACCCGCTTGGGCAACGTGTTCACCATTGGAAAGGGCACCAAACCATGGGTTTCTCTTCCCAAGGGCAAGGGTATTAAATTGTCTATCATTGAGGAAGCTAGGAAGAGGCTTGCAGCATCCCAAACAGCTGCATGAAATTCATGATTATCCCCTGATTTTTTTTTTTTCACAATTTAGTGCACAAGTTTGAACTTTGAACCGTATGTGATTTTAAATTTCATTTTAAACTTTTATGGGACAAATTAGACATGAGGTTTTCTGTAGAGGTAGGGATATCTGGGACTATGACTAGTTCGAGAAAATAATGATAATTCACAGGAGAACAAGCTTGGGTAGAAGAAGGTAAAATGCTAGTTTTAGGGACTCAGATTGGTTATGAAGGACATGCGTCATTCTTCTAACCGGCAAGGTCCCCTGTAGTAAGGTTAAAACAGCTTTACGTTGAAGAAGAAAGTGATGCAAAGAGAAACCATTGGTAACATATTCCAAGTGCTCTCTTTCTACATTACTACAGAATGCCTTAGTAATAAATTGCTAATAATCTGATGACAGACTATAGACTGAACTATACGGGTTTCTAATCTATGGAAAGAACGACCAGACCACTGGATGGCTTGATTGGAAAGAACCCATTTCTGTGGTGGACGTAAAGTTTGGAAGAATCGCTTTACTGACACCATAGCAGATGCTGGAACTGGGTTGGGGTATGGCCGATAGCAATAAAGCTTTCTTATGGATGATAAAGTCTGATACTGATGGTGGCGATTGAGTCGACAATTATGCCACCTGAATTCCTTGGCACAGACAGAGGATGGAGGCATGTTAGCAAGTAGGTGTCTAGAATAGCATATTTTGAAGCACCCATCAATATGAGGTTTTTGTAAGTCATATGGCATGGAATTCGATGCTGGAATGTGGAGTTTCATTTCTTTGTTGGCCATTTTTCCCAGAGCAAGCACACCCAACTGAAGGTTTGTTGTTTACCAAAAAGCTTGTAGCTCAATGGTACTGGTTTTTTACAACTAGAGGTTATGGGTATGTGAGTTCAAAAAAAGGAAAAAAAAAAAAAAAAAAACTGAAGGTTTGTTAGCACCAATTGGGGTATTGGCATGGAGTTAAATGGTGATGTAAAGAGAGCTCAAGTTGAGAAGCTTGTTATAGAGTTTCAGGGAGGGAGAAAAGGGTACAGATGAAAAAGAAGGCAATGGAATGGAAAACAAAGTCGGAAGGTCCTTCTTGCCGGAACTTCGAAAATTTGCCAGTTGACATTTTTCAGGTCCAGAAAAAGAAATAGATTAGAGAAAGGGATGCTACTAGTTTCGCCAGTACGTTGGTATCAAAGAAACAAATCAATGCAATGTTTTCTTTTCCTTTAACAAGAAATCAATGTTATGATCTTTGTGTCAATTAGAATAAGCTATAATTCATAAAATCAGCTCCGAATCATATGATATTTATGGCTAGATAAAGCAATTGAAGTGGTTATGCACTCAAACAGCACCTGGCCTAAAATCGAAAAGGAATATCAAGAAACATCCATTCACAAAATAATAATATATTTCAGCTCCAGATCAATCACAAGGTAAGCTTGAACATGAAATCTTGAAAGTCAAAATCTGTTGTTATATTGTTGCCTCAAACTTTATTGAAAGCAAAGCAGCTACCACCTTTTTCCTACACTGACAATTTATTATTCTGAAAGCATTAGAGCTCCTAGAAAAGATATCCTAAAACTTCAGAAGCAACAGACTTGTATAAAGCTTGTATTTCCACATCATGCAGCACGAACCTAATTGAGAAACATCTGATCGAAGGGCCATACTCCTGCTGCTTGCAAGACCACAAATACTTGTCTTTTAAAACCCAAAATTATAAATAAATGAAGAATGGAAGAATAAGTGGAAACACTTAGTGAAAAACAAGGTATTGAAAACGTGAGTTATATGCCTGCAAATGCCTTTCCCAACCATCCTCAATCAGGGCACGACAGACAGAATAGCGGTGCCATTGGTGAGTTTCACTTCCCCACTTATGTTTGTCGAAATTCTTTATGATTCTATTCCAATTATTGTTGGGATTTACTTTTTTTTTTTTAGAAAGTTAATAATTGCTTTTATTCACATATAATAACGTCATTTTTTTTATAGCATGTATACGTAGGGGTACCACACATGCCATAACAGCTTGAGTTGAGGTTCTGCTTATTTTTGATATTCTGATTTGATAATGCGACTGTCAATTATAAAGAAAATAGAGAGAATATGAACTCAAAACTTGTTCTGATCTTGTTCCAGTAATCTCCTTATATACACAAAGTTAAGTCTATGATAAAGGAAGTTACTAAATTATAGAACCTAATTTACTCTATAAATAATAGCAATTAGCATACTAATTTACAACTAATATGATTTACGGATATAGGCTCTAATAGTTGTCACATAGCTTGTCACCATAATTATTGTGAGCTTTCTATACTCCTCTTCAAATTGATGTCTGGAGGATTAAAAAGCAACAATTTGCTTATCAAAAAACGAAGTCGATCTCGAGTCATTGCTTTGGTAAAGATATCAGCAATTTGTAAATTGGAAGCAATGTGTAGAAGAGTGATAAGTTGAGAATCAAAAACTTCTCAAATATAGTGGCAATCTATCTCGATGTGTTTGGTACGCTCATGATAAATAGGATTTGCCACAATCCGAATAGCACTAGTATTATCCGCATGAAGAGGTGTGGGGTCTGGTTTGAGGAAAGCCAAGCTTAGAAAGAAGGCCTCGAAGCCATGTAATTTCGGAGCAAGCATGAGACATAGCCCTATATTCGGCTTCGGTAGAGGACTTAGAGACACGATCTTGTTTCTTGGATTTCCAAAATATCAAGGAATGTCCTAAGAAGAGACACCAACCAGCGAGTAGAACGACGGGTGTTTGGGCAACCACCCCGGTTAGCATCTGCAAAAGCAAGCAAGAGATAAGTTACAATCACAAGAAAAGAAAAAGCCTCGATGAATAGTCCTATGCACATATTGAACAATTCGACGAGCGACCGATAAACGTAGATGGCGAGGATGAGACATAAATTGACTAACAACATGAACAACGTATGCAATATCGAGCTTCGTGATGGTTAAATAATTCAAGTCGCTAACTAAACTTCAAAAATGTATTGGATCGTCGGAAGAGTACCATCATCATTTCGTAGCTTAACATTAAGTTCCATTGGTGTCTCAAAAGTACTAGAATGACGAACATTAGCAAGGTCGACAAGATCCTCGGTATACTTTTGTTGATTGATAAAAATTCTAGAATCGAGTGATGTACCTCAAGACCAAGGAAATATGTCAAGCGACCAAGATCTTTCATCCGAAAAGACTCTCATAAAGTATTATGAAGGGAATGAATACTAGAAACATCACTCCCAGTAATCGACAAATCATCAACATAAACTAGCGGAAGAGTGATCCCATTCAAATTCTTGCGAAGAAAAATAGAAGGATCATAATCATTTTGTCGAAAATTGGCCTCGAATGAGGGTATTTTTAAACTTGACAAACCATGCATGGCGGGCCTATTTCAAACCATACAAAGAGCGACGAAGACAACAAATCAATCTAAAAGGATCATCTTTGAAGCCGAGAGGTGGAGTCATGTACACAATCTCATTAAGGTCATCATGCAAGAAGGCATTTTTTACATCCATTTGGGAAAGGGTCCATTGTTGAGATGTAGAAATGGCTAAGACAGTGCGAATGGTAGTCATTTTTGCCACAGGAGCAAATGTTTCTTCATAATCAATCCCATACTCTTGACGATTACCCAAAGCTACCAATCGAGCCTTGTAACGATCCAAAGATCCATCTCGCCTTCAATTTAATATTATATACCCATTTACAACTAATGGGCTTAACATTTGACCGGCAAGGTACAAGATCCCAAGTATGATTCTCCATCAAAGCATCTAATTCCACATCCATAGCTTTCCGCCAACAAGAGTGACCTACAACCCGCTTAAAAGAGTGAGGAACAAAGGTAGTACTTAAAATAGCAAAGGAAGAGGAAGGAGAGTACCGATCGGGAGGATAACTCTCACGAGTAGAACAACGATAAGGAACCGGATCCGGAGGCAAAGAAGAATCATCGGTCCGGACAAAAGAAATTTCAGTATGTGGTATGTGTTGATAAACAAATCCCGGTGTGAAACGCTAAGTTGAAGAACTAGTTGAAGACTTAAATGATGGTAAAAGAGAATAAGAAGAAGAAACTGAATTGCTAGAAAGATTATGTTGATAAAAGAAATTATTTTCATAAAAGATGACATTACGAGAAATGTGAATTCGCTTTTTAAATGGATCATAACACACAAATCCTTTTTTCCCTAGTGCATATCCTACGAAATCACATTTAACGGATCGAGTAGAAAATTTATTCCTCTCATAAGGAGGTAGATGAACATAATATTCACAACCAAAATTATGCGGTAATTTATAGTCTAGATGTTTTTTGAACAATTTAAAATATGGAGAATCATGGCCTAATGTGAAAGAAGTTTGACGATTAATGAGGTAAATAGCAAGTACGAACAGTTTCAACCCAAAATTGAGTTGGAACCGAAGAATCAAGAAATAAAGTAAGAACAACCTCTAAAATATGACGATTTTTCCTTTTAGTAACCTCGTTCTATTGGGGTGTATAAGGACAAGACTTTTCATGGACAATGTGTTTTGAGCGAAGGAAATTTTGAAAATCGGTAGACATGTACTCTCCCCCGAATCGGACCGAAGTCTTTTAATGCATTTAGAGAATTGATTTTCAATAAGAGCTACAAATTGTTGAAAAACATTAAAAACTTCAGATTTATAACGTAAGAAATAAACCCAAGTAAAACGAATATAATTATCAATAGAAGTAACAAAATATTTGTAACCAAGCATGACATACGCAAGGAGCAATTCCCCACACATTAGAATGAATGAGATGGAAACAAATTGTTGCATCATTAGAGTGTAACGAAAAAGGAAGAACTTTATCTTTACCTAAGGCATAACTGGAACAAAAACTTTGTACATTTTTTTTAGAAACATGAATTTTATTCGAAAGTAAACCGGAATTGATCATAGATAACAATCTTGTCGAATTGGGATGTCTCAAACGACGATGCCATAAGGCATATAGTTTTTATTTATTAGAAGCAGTACATGATAGATGAAAAGGCAAAAGTAGAACAAAAAGGTATGGGTGAATATTCGGGCTGTAAATGGAGGTTGAAAAGACAACCTTTTCTATGTCCCTTCCCGATGAGCTTCTTCGTTCCCATATCCCGTATAACACAACCAAAAGGAGAGAAAAGAACTACCCAATTATTTTCAACAAGTTGACCAACGGAAAGCAAATTTTCAATCCAATCGAGAACAAGGTAGACATCATTAGACGTAAAAAAATCAATTTAAATGGTTCTTATGCCGAAATAGAAAGATTTTGACCACCAGACAGTGCAAATCTGGTTAGGGCCATGATAAGAATTGATGTTTTTTCAAGTTTTGAGATGCCCAAGTCATATGATTTGATGCACTAGAGTTTAAATACCAAAGAAAAGGAGATTTTTTACTTGAGAACCCTATGGAAGAAAAAGCAGATTGGATCATTTGATGCACTAGTTCGGGAATGAGAGAGGAAGAAGTAGAACCTATATCAATAGAGGCTATGGATTGAGGAGGAACCGTATGCTGCTCGTGAAGGAGAGACATGAGCATGGTATGCTTTGGGACGATTCTAAGGACGTCGAAGACATTCCCCAATATGGTGTCCTAGCTTCTTGCAATAGTTACATACCTTGTTTTTACATTGACTAGCATAGTGGCCATATTCTTTACATGAATAGCACTAGATCTTGCTAATATCATAAGGATTTGCTCGCCTTGAGTTGAAAATGCCACTTCAATGGGATTAGAGACTTATGGGGTGGCATGAGCCGCATAGGCCACATCGAATGGCCAAGAACCTTTTGTCGTTCCATTTGAGTCAATGACTTTAGGCATTGCTCCTCACGAATAAGTTCTTTAAAACACATATCAAGAGTCGGTGTAGGATGTCTACCCATCAACATAGCACGAATAGGTTCAAACTCATTCCTCAAGTTCATGAGAAATTGATGACGTTTTGGTGTCTCATAAAGTTTTTGCACTCGCAGAAAGAGTATTTAGAGGAACAAGTAGTATATATAAGAGATGCATATTCAAGCCATAATGCCACAAAACCAGAATAGTAATCTTGAATAGATTTATCACCTTGGGTATAATCCCGTAAATCTTTTTCAAGTTGAAACTCTTGAGCCGCATCTTCTTGGTGATAAACTCGTTTTTAAATGATTCCACGTCTCACATACAAGTAGTAAAAGGGTATAAAGTCAAGGTCATATGAGGTGCCATTGAACCCAAAATCCAACCGATGACTCGAGTATTATTTGACACCCATTTAGCCTCCTCTTTAGGATCGGTAGGGGTTTTATCGGTACCACTAATAAAACCTCATAGTTCTTTTCCTTGAATAAAATTTCGAAGATTAAATTCCCAAAGAAAATAATTTTGACCATCAAAACGTACCGGGATAAATTCTTTATGGTTTAACATATCAAGAGGGAAGAAGGATCCACCAAACAATAAGAACAAGTAAAAAAAATCAACTATAAAGATAACCATAAAGGAAACAATCAACACCAAACCAAATTTCACACGTAAATCAATTCCCACCCCCAAGTTGATTCACATAGAAATCAAGAAAAAAAATGCAAAAGCTCACCAAAAAATTCACGAAAAAAAAAATATTTCAAAGAAGAAATATCATGGCTTTGATACCATGTCAATTATAAAGAAAATAGAGAGAGTATGAACTCAAAACTTGTTCTGATCTTGTTCCAATAGTCTTCTTATATACACAAAGTTAAGTCTATGGAAAAGGAAGTTACTAAATTATAAAACCTAATTTACTCCCTAAATAATAGCAATTAGCATACTAATTTATAGCTAATATGATTTACAGATATAGGCTCTAATAGTTGTCACATAGCTATCACCATAATTATTGTGAGTCGTCTAATAACGACATCACCAATTATATTTTCCACCTCAACGAAGAGAAGATCCCACCCCCCACCCCCTTAAAAAAAAGCTGAAGAATTTAAAAGGATGAGGTTATATTTGTATATGCTAGATATTTTTATTAATTAATTTAGTTAGTTTTTATTTTGTATGAATCCATATTATTATTATTATTATTATTTTGAAAAATGGTAAGAATTGACCTAACTCAATAAAAAGTCTTGGGTGGCAAGGATGGACATAGGTATTCGGCGAGAATCGGTGTCCACGCCTTTTCATTCGGATGAATTAGGGAGATTGGTTTAGTGGGCTCGGACCAAAATCCGTTAAGAAAATGTCGGATTGTTACTTTTTTTAACTTTTGTTAGCAAGTTGATGCAATTTAGTTCAAAGAACCTAAATCTTGTAAGCTAAATCGATCGTCCAAACTTAGATGATGTGACATGATTTTAGCGGTCAAGAGCCATCTTCTTTCACTATAATTATCAACCTCACATTTCTATGAAAGGATTAAAACTTTTGTATCGGAGAATTTTTTACTTCAAAACTTTCAATCTTCAGCAAAAGAAACTCATGAACTCTCAATCTCAAAACTCGCTACTCACACTCCATTCAATACCCAAAGCTCCACTTGTTCGAACCTTGACTACCCACTTGTCAAACACTTAACTTGCGCCTTACTAGCAATGCCTCGCTTCTCCTCCCATACCTCTTACTATTTACATCTTTTATACTTCATTGCTTGATCATGCTTCTACAAGTCACAACACTAACTCTCTACATCTTGATTGACTCGTTCACTAATCATCAAATCAATTCTCAAGAATCCCCGCTACATTTTGATGACTCCATTAGGGAGTTAGTGATTATGAAGAAGAATGACCCCTTCCAAGTAGGGGTGATCATTCGGTTTTACGGTTCGGTTTTGATGTGTTTTTTTTTTAGTTAACCAAATTGGCTAAAACAAAAAAAATTAAACCGAATTGAGGTTCGATTTTTTGGTTAAAAAATCGAATTTTTTTATTCAGTTTTTAGTTAAAAATCGATTTTTTTTTTTACATTTTTCTTTTAAAAACTAAATTATTTTGCTTTTAAAAAAATATCAAACTTGCATAATCAAAGATTGCATATTTCACATTTGATTTTATAAAAAAAAAATTATGCAAGATTATTATTATTTTTCTATACTAAATTTGTTTCTATTTATATTATAAACTAGATTGGTTGAGTTTCTCATTATTTTTTCAATAACACTACAATTGGTTTTTTGTTAATTTTTCATATTCTTTTTAATCTACTTATTTTATGTATATTTTATTGTTGAATAGATAATCTGAAAAATCTAATTCTTAATTTATGTTTAATATAAACATAAAAAGAGTGAAAAAAATATTATTGTTAGTTATTATTAATACTACCATAGTATTATTATAAATGCAACGGCTTCATGTTAATTTTTTTTAGGGGATATTTTTGTGTTAATTATAATAAATGGAGATAATTTTTTTTTCATGAGGTTTTAGGATTCACCCACACATAAAGTTGTGTATTTATAAAGAATTACTTTATCACAGTCTTTTTTTTATTTGTTTGTGTGTCAATATAATATAATCAATTATTTTATTATTTCAATAAATAATTAATGGAAATATTTTTATTTTAAGTAGAAAAGAATCATTAAAGCTATTGTTTTTTTAGTTAAACCCATAGGTGCCTCTTTTATTTTGTATTTTTTCAAAAAAAAAAGAGCTTGGGTATGTGTTTTAAAAAAAACTAATTCGGTTTTCGGTGGAAATCGAATTTGAAAAAAAAAACGAAACCAAACTCGAAATAATTTTAGTTTTCGGTTTTGGTTTTTTTTTCTTTCAATTTTTTGTTTAAAAATCGAACCGAAATTGCTAATTCAATTCGGTTCAATTTTTCAATTTTGATCGAATAATGCTCACCCCTACTTCCAAGATAACTAAGAAGAACACTAAATTCTCGCAAGCAGCTCAACCGTCCATAACAAGATGATATCTTGTATAATCTTAATCATATTGTTGACAATGCCGACTTACTTAACATTGAGAATGTCAATAACCCTTCAAACCTTCAAGTTGATAGTGGCGGCTTCCTAGCACTACTAAGAGGTGGCTTACCCCGACTCGTTACTCTAGCCCTATCATGATTGTTCCACATTCTAGTCTTTAGTCCATGATCGAAGTCTTGAAAATTTTTTAGGACGCTTAACTTAAACTATAGCGAGAACAACAACAAATGTTCAAAGTCCTTCACGACAATAATGATGTATTTACTCAAGCCCTCAATAACATCACACTACTACCGTCTATGAATGGAACCTCACAAATTGTTGTCCCTCATAATGTGACATCGCTAATTATTAATATTAATGATCATCCTATGTTTCTTATTCAATCGGATGATAAGGAAGATATTCCCCCACCAAACAACCATCATGAAACCGTACAAGATCACCAACCACCTCATTATATTGCTACTTTCAGGTGATCAACACCACTATCTTACGGAGAAGGACATAAATTTTTTTTTTTTTGAATAAAAGTTGGTAAAACATACTTACGAGTTTGATCTCAAACTTTCCTATCCAACTCATATTTTTGTAAAGCCTTACTTAAAGGACTATGTGAACCTCAAGTTCAAAATTTTCTATAAAAAAAATAAGGAGATGATAAGGAGCAATTTATGAAGTTTGTAGAGATTTTAGGTGTTTATGGTTTATATGATAATTTAAAAGCTAAAAGAATTTTCTAAATCCCCGATTGAGAAGGCATACACATGGTATGTAAACCTAACCTTGGGATCTATCTAGACTTAGGCAAATATGTGCAAAATGTTTATAGAAAATTTTTCTCTACTAGTGAGAGGGTGATCATGTTTGATTTAGAAAGAAAGAGAACTATAGTTTTAGAGAAGGTTTGTTGAAGTATATTGAATAGTTTTGTGATCGTACTCCGAACATTTAAGATGGTTTTGATGATAAGGAAGCTGTTAAGCTATGTATCTAGGACATGTACGAAAGTATAAGATACACTTTGAGAATCTTGGCTTGATCACTTTTTCTACTTTAGTGGAAAGTGCTCATCGTATTGATAATTTAATTATCATCATAAGAAGGAATGAGTTTACTCCTTCTCTTAATGGTTCTAAAAGGGGTCTTTCAATAAATGCTACATAGCTTGATAAATAACTAAATAGAAGACCGAGAGGGATGGATTTTCAACCAAAAGTTGGGAGGTTAATTTGCCACTACCTTTATGTATAGTATGGATAAGGTCTATGCTTTTTTAGATCGATGGGTCACTGAATAGGCTATCAAGTTATCATGGATAAAGAAGCTAGCTTCTTTACAATTCACATTTCAATATCCAAAATCAATATCCATAATTTCATATTCATAATCAATTCCTAATATACTATCTACAACTATAACTACAAAGCGTCTAAGATTATTATTTTAAACGAACATAGGTTCTAAAAAATTATAAGAAAATAAGTTGTACAACCAAAGTGCCAACTTCATAAAGACAACCCAAAAAAAGCAATAAGCAATCCCTTAATATCTTGTAAAATTGAAATGATGAGGGGTGAGCAATCCACAATTCGAGTGAGAAGACATTATATAATATATTAAAGGAGAAAAACGAACTAAAGATGACATTCTCAAATCCATGTCAAAATGCAATGCTTATTTCTTAAACACATGCATATCAAAAACGCATTTCATATCATAATTAAATGGTTCAAAACCATTTCATATCAAATCATCAAATTAAGCATTTGTACATGCATATATTGTACTTAAACGAAAACACATAGATAGGTTTTATACACCCGTGGAGTAATAATGTATCTTTGGGTATGAACACCTAAAGGTCACGCCCCGTGACTAGATTTTCACATGTTAGCCAACATACGATTTAGCACTACACCTCTCTTACTTGGATGAAGCCTCATATCATTGAGCTCAAAAGCTACCCCTCTAGTAGCTAGGTTCCCTAGAGTCTCGAAAATATTTTCAAAAATCAAACATTCTTATATATCTTTCAAATATAATGCATGCATTTATAGAAATTATATGGATACTCAAAATAACGAATATAATATAGTCATATTCAAATCCAAAAACACATGTCAAGCCATTCACATTTATCCAACACATTAAAATCTCTTTTCAATTCACATCAAATCATTAGATACAAAAACATTTTGAATATTTAGAATATATGTTCCCATCTAAGTTCTACTAAAATGCTTATAAATCAAGAACTTTAAACATAGTACACAATATAATATCCACTCACAAGTATACTTGTAAAACCAAATGGAATCAAGACGATAGGGATGGAGTCGCCCGCTCTAAAGAATCTAGCATAAGAAAATTATGGATCATCCATCAATGTCACATAATAAGGAATAATCCAAATAATAAATTATTCTAGAATTAGAAATACAAGATTATCACGTCAATAACGAAATTGATTGAAAAAACTCGAATCGATAACCTTGACTAGACTCTATAATCTCTCTAATAATTCTAATCCATTGCTTCACTAAATCCCATTACCGGTAATTCTTAATTCAATCATGAATCTCCAATTCAAACATTTAATCAATCAATCCTTAATCGAATTGATTTTTAATTAAATGATCCGTTACATTCTAATTTACCAAATACTCATTCAATTAACCTTGAATTGCTTTTACATAGCTTAATTGCTCATTTTTCCCAAACTCTTTTCAATTAATACCTAAATTCGGATTTGTCACTATTCATCATCTTCAACATCTCAATTTCTCAAATTCATTTGATTTCACTTCAAATTAACTTCTTATGTCACTTACATAAGATAATTAAACATCATTCAAGTCATTACAATTATGTAGAATTATTTTTTGAAGGATCATGCATCCTATGGAGGTGCGAAATAAATAAAAATTTTCCTCCATCTAAAAGGCCTAAGATCATGTCATTAAATCAACTAACTATATATACATGAATTAAAGCAATAAATAGAGAATTATCTCTTATAGCATAGATGTAAATTCTTTAGTAGAAAAGTCATTCGTGTATCCGACCTCTATTGATGATTCACATAGTTCAAGCACCCATAAAAAAAACTCAAAATTGGTAAAGTGCTAGCTCTACATTTTTTTGATTCGTGTAGTGTTTTCTATAGAAATTTAATTCGGATAATTTTGTAGCAACCTTAAAAAGAGGGAGAGAAAGTGGCGTGCTAGGGATTTTTGGAAGAAAACTATTTTTTTCCTTTTTCCTTTCTTGGTCGTGTGCCCTAACTCCTTTTTCTTTATTGGCCGAATTCTCTTTTTTTTTTTTTTGTCGCACCTCTCTCTCCTATACACTTATAAGAGAGAGACTTCCTTATCCTTCAAGAATAAGGAGGGATGGTAATGAGTCCTTTAAGGACTCTAGGTTGTTGCTTTCTAATCCTCCAAGGATTAAGAGTTATTTAATATGTGGGCTTTTTGATCTTTATCTTTAAATCATTTATCTTTATCCAATAAGGTTGATGTTTATCCTTCCATCAAAATATCTTAAGGCTTTTAATTAAATCTATTAGGCCAAAATCGTTACGCTCAATTAATTTATTTGGACTATCCAAATAAATAATTTTAGATAATTTTAGGTGGTCCACATTAGGAAATAATTTTTCAAAATACCCTTTAACCTAAATTAGGAAACTCATTTTCATTTTAGGTTATTTACTTTTAATTAAATATATTGGGCCAAAATCATTTTGGCTCAATTAATTTATTTGGACTATCCAAATAAATAATTTTAGATAATTTTAGGTGGTCCACATTAGGAAATAATTTTTCAAAATACCTTTTAACCTAAATTAGGAAACTCATTTTCATTTTAGGTTATTTACTTTCAAATTTGGAATCAACTTCCAAATTAGGAAACTGATTTCTAAAATAGAAAAATTTTCATTTTAGGAAACATCCATTTAAGGAAACTTTCCATTTTTGAAAACCTTTTTCAAAATGAGAAACTTTTTCTAATATCTTTGCTCTTTTTTAATCATACGTATATTTAAACTTATAAGTATGACTCGATAGGCTCTTAGATATGTTAGCAATGTATCAAGAATAAAAGACTCCTCTTTTATCTCTTGATATATAACTTGATACATAAATCAAGATTGGCCTCTAGCAAGATATTATGACTACCCAATTCTCTAGGAGGATTACTTAATCTATTATTACCTTTCACGAGCGTGGTTACCATACAATTCGGTTCTCATATCTACTTATCACAATATGATCTCAAACTTGGTTATAAGTCTCGTTCGATTATGATTAAATAAGTTTTCTTTGATTCTCAAATGTCTTAGTTGTTATTGTAAACTAACTATACTTTATTGGTGTACTCCTACCGTAGTCATGGATTTCTCGAACGGACATTCATCGAAGTGCAATGTGATAACTCTTTTAGCATATAAGGAATGACATGTCCTATTTTATTCATACATCTACCTCTATTAGACTCCTAGTGCACTTAACAAATCACCCACGTGCAATCTCTTATCGAGTCTATCGAAATGAGTGTCAAAGTGCATAAATTTTCTAATAAGATAACCGTGATGACTTCGACTTTAAGGACTAGTTGTACCCATCTCGTATAAAGTTTTTATACACTAAACCAAATGGGTTCTCATGATGAGTCAAGTCCAAGTAATACATTCTTTGACATAAATCACCTAAGTGGTTGCTTTGATATTACTATACCAATAGGTGTGAGATCTCTTATCGATATCATATAGGATAAGCATAGCACTTACAAGTCTATCTATATATAGTTAATGTCCATTCTTAATAATACTACGACTTGGAACGTTTAATGATATCATTTATATGTATTAGATTTTGTCTTACATCTTTCGATCAATCATTATTGCAAATGCATATCATAAGGACTTCTATTTAATTCTACTGAATTAATAAACATAAATATAAAAATTAATAGAAAGACTTCTTTATTATTATTATAATAAATGATGCAACAATATGATAACTCAAACCCATCCAAACATGGTTGGATCTTGGGCACCTACATTAACATTTTTTTCCCCAAATGGGTCTCAAAACCCTAACCTTAATCTAAGCAATTTCTTAAGTGAATCATAATACAAAGCTACTCCAACTCAATATCATCATTAACTACACATAAACTTCACAATTTAAAGATCAATGGATTAAAGATCTTTCCTTTATACTAAGCTCCTCAAATTCCAAATTCTTTCTAGTTTTTCAAAGCTTCTCGAGCTCCAAGCTCCAAGCTAGCTAGACTCCACTTAAATATTCTAATTTGTGTTTCCCTAAGCTAATTTAACATGGTATTAGCTTAGGAATCAAAGAAGAGAAATTGGAAGAAAATGGGAGAGAATTATATGAGGTAGGGAAAGAAAAGATAGAAAAATACGGAGACAACCAAGTCATCCCGTTTTTATATCAACTCTCCCCCCTTTTTTTTTTAATTTTAGGTTATTACAAAAACCTTTTTTATTCTTTTTTCTTAGTCTTTTTTTTTTTTTTGAATTTCCATAATGTCGAGTAACGATATTCATGGTGGTTTTAAGCCATAAAATATTTAAAAGAGATAGATCGTAATCTAAAAAAATGGAATTTTTCAAATTGATATATATATATATATATATATATATATATATATCAATTTTTTTTGGAATTTCCATAATGTTGGGTAACGACATTCACGGTAGTTTTAAGCCATACAATATTTAAAAGAGATCGATCATAACCTAAAAAATTGAATTTTTCAAATTGATATATATATATATATGCATTGAAATGCTTCTTTCTATTTTTTACTAATTTTTTATTATTGAATTGGGTGAAAAAAATTATAGAAAATCAATCATTTTTTTTTTTTTTTGGTTTTTCGCATAGGTTGACGATGATAAAATATATATGATATGTTTTTAGAATTTAGAATGAACTTATCGGATTATATTACTCTTATTGTTTAATATTGATTTTTTTTGTTTCTTATGAAAATTCCCATAAAATTAATTCGTTTTTGTATAATTAGTTTTTTTATGAAAAGTCTCATAAGATTGATTTTTTATTTTTATTTTTGTCGGAAAACAATCATTTTATATTGTTTTATTTAGTTCTTATATGTTTGAATAATTAGTTTTTGTATACGCTAAATTATTTGTGAAAATAAATAATTTATTATTTATATTTATTTATAATTATATTTAATTACTAATTTATTTATCATTTAAATAGTCATTTTACATATTAATATATTTGATTAATTTAGTTAATAAAAATTTTATTTTATTTTATCTATTTTGAAGTTGTAATTTAAATGTTTCATTTATTTTTAAAAATAATTAAATAATTTTTAATCTTTAAATAAATAAATAACTAATTTATTTTATTAAAGAGATCTATTCAAAAAAGTCTAAAGAATTTAAGGGAAATGAGTAGGGATAGGCCAAAAAACATGTTTTTTGTTCTATTGAATAGCTGAAGAGCTTGTTATACCAAAAATTTAGATATGACAACCAGTAAAGCCTAATGTTGTAGGTGCATTCTTATGATAATTCAGAGATAAATTAATGCAAAAGCTGATTTTAATAATAAAAATAAAAATAAAAATCATGTGCTGCATCTTAGTACCAAACGGGTCTATAGCTGCTGTGCTGTGACTTTGAGCAAGGCCAAACGGATCCTTCGCCAAAACCTCGACCTCCTAAACAGGACATAACCGTAACTGAAACGATCGGAAACAAACACAACTTGTCTTGGCCAAATTTCAAAAAACCCATCACTTACACTCCCATGCCAAACTCCGACCAAGATCACCTCACCATCAACCGCTACTAGTACATAGTATCAAGTATCAACCCCACCCCAAGAACAAGAGCCGCTTCCAAATCTGCCTACAAACACGTTGTCTCATGTAACTCCTCTCCACTGAAAAGCCACAAAAAAAAAAGAAAGAAAACACCTGAAATCCCCCACAAAAACCCTTACAAGAGGCCAAACGCTTGCGCTTACATTTTGAAAATTCAGCTTCTTCATCTCCCAACAATCACTAGGAGTTCAATTGCAGTTTGTAAAATTTTCCCACCCTTGAGAGCTTAGTAAGAATTTTTCGGTCCTTTATATGTTAATGTTGTTGTTATGTTTTATAGGATTTTTGAGGATGGAATGGAATGTCTCTTTTTATTTGGAAGCTTTCTTCTTCACACTAGATTTAGTCCCACCAAACCCTAAAAAAAAATTAAAAAAATAAAAAAATCCTACTATAAAAGTCTAATTAATTGATTGATACAACAAATGGCATGAAAATCCCTTAAATTATTTTCTTGTAGGAACTGATTTCAACAAAAAAGAAAAGAAAAGAAAATAAAAGGATCATTGGTGGAATCATTGTTGAATTCCCTGCATCTTTCTTATTTATGCATGCAACATGTTTTCTTGCCACTACATTGTTTCCACCTTTTGTCCAGTGTGTTTTCCCTACTAGCATAATCCACCCAATCTTTTATTTGTTCGAGATGAACTTTACCTTAATCGGCATTGTTCACTTTGTAGTGATGGGGGGCTTGGAAAAGGTGGGTTTGAAAGCTGTTAAATTAGAGAAAGAATATGTTGGGGAAGGAGTGCAAGAGAGAAACCGCCTCAAGGCCCAACAAGATGAGGGTCGGAAGTTTGCTACTCAATCTAGACGACAAGAATCTGAAGAAAATAAAAGCTCAAATGCGTTAAGTACTGTCCAGAGCAATTCAAGTGTATTGGGGCAGGGACAGTCTCAGGTAGATGACAGTGGCATTTCTTGTGCATCTACTATATGTCCAGCACCACTTTGCCGTCAATTTTGGAAATCTGGGAATTATGATGATGGGTTCAGGTCCAAGGTCACACTTCAAAGTACGCAGCTATCAATTCTTTCGTCATAATTTCATGATATTCAAGTTATGCAATCTATCTTCTGGTTTTACTGTACTCCTTGTTTTGCCTTATAAGTTGGATGGGTAAAACCTTGTGCAATCTGCAGAAGTATCTATTTTCGGTGTCTGTTTATAGTTGATAAACCATTCTCCATTTTGTTCTTTTGTAATCTTTGTTTTGTTTTTTTTTTCCTTTTGGGATAACAGATGGAAACAGTTATCTCCATGTGCACCCCATGTTTCTTCATTCAAATGCCACTTCTCATAAGTGGGCTTTTGGTGGTATGTCCAGCTAATACAGTGTTCTATGCTACCTGTACTTTGTTGATGATGAATTTAAGAATAGCACTTGATTTTAACTGTCTTTTGTTGTTTGCAGCAATAGCAGAACTGATTGACAATGCAGTCGACGAGGTAAATTTTTAACTGAACGTTTTAAGTAGTCAATTTTTTTTTTTTTTAAATGGCATACATGGGCCCGGTTATAATGCAGTCTATTGTTTAAAGTATGAAAAAATGTGGCGTAGTGTTGGTTTTAAGCCTATATATGTCATGCGGTCACAGTTGTAAATTCTTGCTTAGATGTTCTCTTGACTGGACAGAGCAGTGCATTGGGGAAATGGTTGGGACACCAGTCCAGGTGATCTCCTAAACCTGGAGGTCATGAAACTTTCTTTTTTGGTTGATATTATAGAAGGCTATACTATTTTCACTTTCTAATGATTTTTCCAAAATGTGACAAGTAATTAGTGCCTGCCTGAACGCACACGCACACACACGTGCATCCCATGACAGAAAAAATAGCAATAAGAAAACTGAATAACTACTCAGTAGACAGTTTGAATACAAAAACCAATATTTATGAAACTTTTACCATTTATCGATCATAGGCAAGCTGAAGCCAAAATTTTTGAAGATTTTATCAAATCAATCATAATTTTTTTAAAAAACATAATTTTCTTAAAACCACTAATTTAAGAGGAAAAGGGCCACATTTAATCTTGTCTCGCTGTGTGAACATACATAGGTTGAATTGATCCACTTTTTTAATGTGGGTATGTATGGATTTGTTTTAATTTAATAATTAAACTTATAAATGTGCATGATATCATGAAAACACCACAGTTTACCCTTTTGACTTTCTCCATTTCCTGATTCAATGAGTGGCTTGGTTTTTAAACATTTTGGATGATGTTATGACAGCTTAGGTCTTGATACCTGCTCCTTTGTTCTTTATTCGTTAAAACAGACACACATGAGTCTGTTAAGTGCTAATAAAGACAGATCAGCTTTTGTGACACTAACAGCCTTTCTTATGTCTATCACTATCAAATATATGCCATGGTACTCGTATGTATTAGGATGTCTTCACCATTTATTTCAGGTTACCAAACGGTGACATTTCAAGCTGTGAATTTCACTTTTTATATCCTTTTCTTTTTTTACTTGATAGATCCAAAATGGGGCCACTTTTGTCGTTGTAGATAAAACCTCAAATCCGAGAGATGGAAGTCCTGCATTGCTAATTCAAGGTGCATTTACCTTGTCAGACATAAAGAATTTTTGTTAATGTTGTTTTGTAGTCTTTGTTGACAAAACATTTATCTTAAAGTACCGATTACTTCCTGATTTTGGCCTTTGTGTATTTCCATTTTATGACTAGATAATGGTGGTGGAATGGACCCTGAAGCTATCCGGCGATGCATGAGTTTTGGATTTTCCGATAAAAAGTCTAAAACAGCTATTGGAAAATGTATGGAACTTGTGTAATGCATTTAGTGAATTCTAAGATTATTTCCTTTCATATTTATTGCTTGAGCTGTGGTCTTTCAGATGGTAATGGCTTCAAGACCAGCACTATGAGACTTGGGTCAGATGTGATTGTCTTCAGCCGCCACTTGGATGATAGGTTTGATTGTGATTCTGCAAACTTTTTCTGACTTGTTCATTTCAATTTAAATGTTTACATTTCTTATGCAAACCATGCATAAGTGAAATGATTGCCACTGCTGACTGGTTATATATTTCAAACATGGGGACAGATATTCTTTTACTTTCTGGTTCATTTATTAATCTTCTACATATTTCTATCCCCTGCCATCACAATTGTTTCTTCTCTATCTTTGATGATGAAACTGTATAGATGATAGTAACATAAGTAGATAAAGAACAAATCTCAGGTCCAAAGAGAAAAAAAGAAAAGAGCAAACCCTGCTCCTTTTGTTTTCTAATATCGTGTAATATGTAATTACCCATTCTTGTCTCCTCATTAGTTTATGTAACGAGCAGGGTAATGACACAGAGCATTGGTCTCCTCTCTTATACATTTTTGACGCAAACAGGGCACGACAGAATAGTGGTGCCAATGGTGAGTTTCACTTCCCCACTTAGTTATTTTGTTGAGGTTCTTCCTGATTCTATTCTATCTATTGTTGGGAGTTTTTTTTTTTTTTTCTCTCTCTTAATTTTTACTTTTGCGAAAGTAAATAATTGCAATTATTTAGACATGATGTTGTCGCCTTTTAGCATGTATATGTAGTGGTACCACACACATGCCACAACAACTTGAGTTGAGGTTCTGCCTGCTCTTTTGGATGGTATCCTGATTTGATAATGGAACATCACAAAGTATATTTTCCATCTGAAGGGATGAGAAGATCCCAAACAAAACTGAAGGATTTAAAGGGATGAGGTTATATGTTCCCAAATATTAGGATCCTGGGGCAGACCTCAACAGGTGCTAGTGAACCATTGGTCTTAAATCCTGTTATTATGTAGCTGAATTAGCTTTTGACCTTTTGGTTTCCTGGATATGGCAAACTGCTGCTTGTACTTTTTATCCCTGCTCTCCATTTTTGTTTGCAAGTTTGTAGTTCTGGAGTCTCTTTTAAGAGCTTGTTCCATATGCAGGTGGATTATGAATTTAACACAACTGGTAATTTGGAAATTTCACATCGGTATGATAAAGAATATTTTATGTCTAACCTTTCAATGCTCTTGCAATGGTCTCCCTATTCAACAGAAGCTGAGCTGCTGAAACAAGTAAACTCCTATCCTCTATCTTTTCCCCCTTGCCATCATTCATCGATTATATGTTGCTTCTCGTTCTTATTGAACTCAGATTGGTTTTACAAGTCAATGTAGCTAATACAGAGTAGTTTTTTTTCCAGTTTAGTAATGAATTTCTAATGGTTCCTTTAACTCCTATACAAATTCTGAGCTATTTAACAGAGGTACACACAACAGGCATGTAAAATATAGCTGCTATTTTTACCCTAAGACTACGGTTCCTTCTATTAGAGTTGGATTAAAAATCAGATGGAACAAAAGTGGATACATCTTAAAAGTGTTTGTTTATATGATTGTTCATTTTCAACAGATACTGTGATGTATGGAAACAGTATAGATAAAATTCTCGTTGTTGTTGATTGGGAGTTGGGATTGTTGTGAATAGGCCAGACACTTAATTTCAGTTGCAACTGTGGTAGAATTGGAGCTGAAATTTTTGTTTGGTAGTTGGAGTGAGATTTGGATGGTGGCAGTAGTAGTAAAATGGATAGTGAGATGAATGAAGATTAAAGACAAAATGGAATAGAATAACAAGAATAAGGAGACAACCACAAGCACCAAGCTGCACCTCTAAATCTTTTCAAAAAGTTCATTTTACTTTGTGGTCATAATAAGTGAAACACAATTAAATGACACAGAACTTCCAGATACACCTTGATTGTTGATAAAAACTAGGATTTGGACATGCTTTGTTGATCACCCATGTCTTTCTCCCTGCAAGCTCATTCTTAAAATAACTCTAATATGATTTGCAGTTTGATGACATTGGATCACATGGCACAAAAGCTATCATCTATAATTTGTGGTTCAGTGATGATGGCAATGTGGAGCTAGACTTTGATGCAGACCCAGAGGTTGGAACTTCTTTCACTCTCTTTGTAGCTGTTTTCTACTTTAACTTTTTTTTTATTATATAATGCTATGATCTCAATTAGCTACTTTATTGTGGCATGGTTGCAGGATATTCGTATTGGTGGGGATGTAAAAAAAGTGCAGGCAAAATCTGCTTGGAGGACAGTCAATGAACAACATATTGCCAACCGATTACATTATTCACTACGTGTAATTTTTTTTTCCCTCTTCATGCAAGTTTATAGTAGAGTTAATATTTCACAGCCAGTGCATAATTTTTATGATAAGCATCTCCACCTAATTTCATGGTGGGGACATCATAACTCATTCACACATGCGTGCTCATGTGCAAGCACATTTAAGGAATATATGAATTTGAATTTTGCTCTCTGATCTCTTATATTCCTCAGGCATATTTGTCCATATTGTACCTGAAAATACCAGAAACTTTCACAATAGTACTGCGTGGGAAATTCGTTGAGCATCATAATCTTGCCCTTGATCTCAAATTTCAAGAATTCATTGTTTATAGACCTCAAAGTGTTGGATGCAAAGAGGTATTATTTGTTGCAAACTTTCTCCTTGTTTAGTTGCTCTCTGCATTGCATTAATAAATAAATAAATAATGAATAACTGAATGTCTTGTTTCTTAAGTTGCGTATAATTTTAGGTACCAGACCATATTAGTATGGTTCTCTAAACCAAAATTTGTCGTTTCCATTATAACTATGAGTCAACTGCAGGAGGTTTAAAGTATCATTTTTGGTAGGTAGTGCCACCCCTGCTGCCTGTCTGAGTGGGAGGTGGGATCTAATAAGAAATCCAGCGTGCGTGTGAGTGTGTGATTCTAAGATTCTTTCAAATATATAATCCCTGCATATCTCTTAACAATTATTTCATATCTTACTGCTCATCATTGTCAGAGTTTTCCAATGTCATTCTGATGCTTATTTGTAGAGTTAGTTCATGTCTTGCTCCCTTTCTTTGTCTAACTTTAGCATGTTAATCTGATGCTTATGTTGTAAAATGCACACGATTCTTATGTTCAGTGATTGTAATTCTTGTTCCTATCTGGTTTAATTGTGCAGGGTGAAGTCCTAACTACAATTGGGTTTTTAAAAGAAGCTCCACATGTCACTGTCCACGGTTTCAATGTCTACCACAAGAACCGTCTTATACTGGCAAGTGTCTTTAAATTGAAAGGTTTTACCTTTGCATTGTCAGATGTGATAATATTGTTCTCATTGGGCATTCTTCTGGTTTTGGCCCTCTATCCCATTGCACAGTATTTATAAATGCTGTTCTGATGTACAACCAATTGATGCCTGAATAACCAACATAAATTTAAATTCTCAAAAAAAAAAAAAAAAAAAAAAAAAATTTTCAACCAGAGCATCATAATATAACTTGAATGGTATTTATAGGTACCAAAGCAAATAGAGATAGAAAAACTAAATTATTGGAAAACATATTAAATAGGAAATATAGCTAGATTACTTGTTAGCCTGCTCTGAATAATAATATAAATTGTAAAGGAATAAGATGGTCATCACTTTGAGGTAAAGGACTTAAAGCAATGGACTTTTTACATGAAATCTAGAAGAGTAGCAAATTGAAGATTCCATCATTGTAAATTTTAAAGAAGAGGTTAATCACATTGACTTCATCGTCCCTTCAAAATTCAATATTGAGAAGACTATTGTACTGCCATCATTATTGCCATCATTGTAGAAAAGTGATAGTATCAAAAGCAAAAACGTTTCTTTGAACTTTGGATGTCATTGAAGCTCTTGGAGCTTTTGCTACTTTGTTACTCCAAAGCTAAGGTTGAGAACCAGGAAGTAATGTTGGGGAAGGGGAACTACTTTGGAAAATAATTTTATTCTAAATTTTAATTGTTTTGTAGGAATTTCCCTATTTATTATATTGTAGTTAAAGTAGATTTAATACGGAATCTAGTTATATGTCCTATTTATTAGTTTTCTGTAGTTCAGTTTTCCTATGTCTATTTGCTTTGGTGCCTAGAAATAGTACACTAGTTAGACATTCAGGTTGGGTTAATTTAATAATTAACTTCTCTTGAGAATACGTTGCTTTGAATGGGTAAATCAATCATTTGTACTTGTGGATTTGACATTAATCCTCTCATACCTTAAACCTCCATTGATTAAAGATTGCTTGAAGAGTCATTTTTAATTACTAAAAAAAGATCTAGGTTTCATCAAGTCTCTTGGGTTTGTGTTGTTTTCATTTATCAATTAGTTCTACATCATGTTAATTGCTGGCTGTGTTATATTTGGTGGATATCAAATATGGAACTGTAGTTGAAAGATATACACATTTTACGCTGTCGATTAGATCTTCCAGTTTGGGCATTTGTCTAATTAAGAAATATACCTAGTTTTGTTGAGAATGAGGATCATGCACTGTGCTTCCACTTGAAATCTTGGAGGAAGAGAATGATATGCAGGTGTACGTGCTCATGTGTATGCATGAATATTTAATGGTCAAAGGTGTTAGGGAGCAAAGTCTGCAGATTGGTAGTTATTGCACTTGCAATGCTCTACGGAAGAAACATCACTGTTCTGGAGAATTGAATATTTCAAGAAAATGAAATCAGTTGAACTGTGTCATGCTCTGCATTTTAGTGTAGTAATTATTTTTACAAAGGAAGAATAATTATTACAAAACCTAAAGGTGACAAGAAATGGATGCATGATCACTCATGGAATTGCAAAATCTTACAAAGGCAGAATAATAATTTTAACAACAAAAGATGATAACTGAGAAGTGAATGTAAGATCATACATGGAATTATGAAATGACTTCCTAAGAGATGTGTTAAGGATAGCTGGCAAAGCCATTTAAGCATGGGGAATAGACCACAGAACCTTACTTGCTGACTTACTCCTATGTATCTCCAAAACAAACCTTCTTATTTTCATACTATGTTTATATGCCTCCTTTGTGAAGTTTAGATGTCATATGTTTGTGTTGCTTTCTTTACCTTCACATTAAAGTTTGCATGGAGCCCCAACCATTTCTTTTCTCTTGGTAATGTAAAAGGTTTAGTGGTAGCTGTATCTTGTTTGGTTTTGTTTTGAGGAAAATAATTGCGAACTTCTGAAAGTCTCTTCTTTCTCTTGCAATGCAGCCGTTTTGGCCTGTTGTGAGCTATGCTGACAGTAGAGGCAGAGGGGTGGTTGGTGAGACGCTGCTATATTGTCTATATATATATATATTGCTCTTTTCATATGCTGTTGAGGTGAATTTTGTTCAGAATTGTAATCAATTCTTGACAGTATCTAGTAAATGTTTCCTTAGGTGTTCTGGAAGCAAATTTTGTTGAGCCCACTCATAACAAACAGGATTTTGAGAGAACTTCCCTGTTTCAGAAGCTTGAAAGTCGATTGAAGGAGATGACATGGGAGTACTGGTAAACTTCTCAATTTCCACTAAAATAGATTCTTTATTTTGAGTAATTTGGAAGTTTTCATCTTTTTGCTCTTTCTGGGGCTTTCACTTGTTTTGTCTACATCGATTTTGAGACTTCCAAAAAACTGGCATGTCTTTTATGTGGCTGCATAGTCTGTCCATGGATGTTCAAAGTTAATAAAAAGATTATTGCATAATCACAAGCTTCCATGTTCTTTTTCCTTTTTCTAAATTGCGTGCTTGATTTGTTGTTAAATGTATTTGCATGGGATCTGTGGCAACTAATTGATTAATTGAAATGATTCTATGCGGTGACAAATGTCCCTTATAGTAAGCATCTAATCTATGCTTATGTATACATATGAATGTGTTGGAATAGGAAATATTCTATTTAGAATATTCTGGGTGTATCCTAGGCTGTAAATATAGGAATCTAAGGCTCTAATCAAGGAGTTTAGGAAGATTTATAGCTGCAATTTCCTAGTTTAGATGCTATATATATATATGCAAGTTGTAATACCTGTAGAGGTACGGTAATGCAACCAATATTTTCTGATTCAGATCAGTTTTCATGGTATCAGAGTTGGCCTATTTTTTCTAAACAAGAAACCCTAGCCATCAACCGCTCTAATTTTTTTTCTTCCTCACCACCATATCTGAAATTACACCAGATTCTACACCCATTCTTGTTCATCTATCTACCTTTTCCAAAGCCAAGGATTCCATCAATAAGACAAAGAATCCTCATGACTTATCTTTAGATTCTCATTCAGTTCAAATCACCACGATTAAACTGAATGGAGACAATTTCTTGCACTGGTCTCAATCTATGCGCATGCACATCTGAGGCAGGGGAAAGATTGGGTATTTAACTGGTGAGAAGGAGGAGCCAAACTTGGATGATCCGACCTATCTAGTTTGGGATGCAAAGAACTCCATGCTCAAATCCAATTCTGGATTATCCGGTACTCCTAATGCTTCTTTGGCACAAATAGGTAGTGATTTAAATGCTTTATTGTGTTACTCTATATCACAATCCGCTCAATGGATCATTTATTCTGGAGCATCTGACCATATGACAAGTTTTTCAAATTTATTGCAAACTTATGTTCCTTGTTTGGGTCATGAAAAAATTCGTATAGCAGATGGGTCTTATACCAACTAGATGTGAAAAATGCTTTCCTGAATGGTGATTTGGAAGAGGAAGTCTTTATGAGTCCGCCTCTTGGTTTTGAAGAGTTTGTTGGTCAAAACAAAGTTTTCAGACTTAAGAAGTCATCGTATGGTCTCAAACAGTCTCCAAGGGCATGGTTTGAATGGTTTGGGAAAACTTTAAAAGGATATGGGTATCATCAAAGTCAAACAGATCATACTCTTTTTTTTAAACACACTGATGAAGGGGAAATAACAATTCTCATTGTATACGTTGATGACATGATACTAACGGGTGATGATCTTGATGAATTAGCAAGATTGAAAAAGAGACTAGCTGAAGACTTTGAGATTAAAGACCTAAGAACATTGAAATATTTTCTTGGCATGGAATTTGCAAGATCGTGGGAAGGAATCTTTGTAAATCAAAGGAAATATATCTTTGATTTACTAAATGAAATTTGTCTTGTAGGTTGCAAGGCTGCTGAGACTCTAATTGAGGTAAATCTCAAACCAAATCCTATTAAAATTGAGGATGTAATTGAAAATGAGAAATTTCAGCGCTTGGTGGGAAGACTTATATATCTATCACACACTCATCCTGATATAGCATTTGTAGTAAGTATGATAAGCCAATTCATGCATGCACCAAGCCGTGAGCACTTTGAAGCTGCCTATAGGATACTAAAGTACCTAAAAGGGACTCCAGGAAAGGGTTTGATATTTAAAAAAACGTGATCACATTCAGGAGGAAGTCTATACTGATGTTGACTGGGCTGGTGGTGTGATAGACAGGCGATCAACATCTGGATGTTGTACATTTGTTGGAGGAAATTTAGTTACTTGGAGAAGTAAGAAACAAAATGTTGTGCACGAAGTAGTGTTGAAGCAGAATTTAGAGTCCTTGCACAAGGGATTTGTGAAGCTATGTGGATTAAGAAATTGCTAGAAGATTTGAAGCTTCCTGCATCGCTTCCTATGAAAATTTATTGTGATAACAAAGCTGCCATTTCAATTGCTCATAATCTGGTTTTTCATGATTGGACTAAACATATTGAATTTGATAGGCACTTTATCAAGGAGAAACTTGAAAGATGGCTAATTTTCTTTCCTTATATTCCTGCTTCTCAACAAGTGGCTAATATAATCACCAAAGGTCTACTGGAAAAACAATTTGATTTTCTAGTGAGCAAGCTGGCAATGGAAGACATTTACAAGCTAGCTTGAGGGGGAGTATTGGAATGGGAAATATTCTATTTAGAATATTCTGAGTGTATCCTAGGCTGTGAATATAGGAACCTAAGGCTCTAATCAAGGAGTTTAGGAAGATTTATAGCAGTAATTTCCTAGTTTAGATGCTATATGTAGCTATACATAGGTAAGTTGTAATACCTGTAGAGGTATGGTAATACAACCAATATTTCCTGATTCATATCAGTTTTCAGACTGTCATGCTGGTTACTGAATTTTGACAGGGATTTTCACTGCGGACTGATTGGGTACCAAGTCAAGAAAAAGCTTCCACCAACAGGGTCTCCAGAAGATTCACCTCCTGGCATGTCAAATGGTGGTAGCAAGAAACATGTCATGGTGAATCATGGTATGCCAAATGGCGGTAAAACAAAACCTGTCACATTGAGTCAAAATCTCCCTTCTATTAGTGTGAAGGCAGCATCTGCTGCAGGTACACCCTTTCAATCTGAAAAAGTTGTGCTTGAATGATACTAGATAATTATCATTTCTTCCCATGTGCTCGAATAAAATTAATTGTTCGTATCACCAAGCTTTCTTTGGAATAATTCCATTGACAGGACTATCATCAAAGAGGAAGGAACATAGTGATTTAAACAAATTTGAAAGCATGAAACGGCAGGCTGGGACAAGGGCCAACACTCACAGTTTGGAAATAAAGGTCTGTGTAAGGAGCATGGATCTGAATATTATATTGAAGTTGAAGCATAAAAGCTTTGGTCTTTGCCTCTACTATCACAACTATATGTTTCAGTCCTAAGACTGTCTCTTACATGCATCTTACTTCTGATGTAGAATTCATTGTCCATTGTGAAGGTAGGACTTAGGAGAACAATAATAAGTAGTATAGTACCCAAGCAGAAATTGCTAGTATAGTAGCATTCAAGACAGAGTGAGGTGATTCTCAGGTTGCTTGTCTGCAAAAACTCCAATTTGATATAATTAACATGCACACACATGGATGCATGTCTGCATGCCTGCAAGCACAGAGGCAGCTTCTTTCCCATGGGGTTATTTTCATTACATAGCCTGCTTTTGCATTCTATTTCTTAACCAAAATGGGTGATCTCTGTGCTTTTTGCATTTAATTTTCTTGTTCTGATCTATTCATTTGTTTGCATTCTGTTATGCTGTTTCTTCAAAGAAATCTGTTGTAATTTGACTTGCAATCTTTTGTAGTCTGTGAGTGCTACTGCAAATCAGTCGACGGATCGGGAGGCAATGAACTTGATTCAAGAAAAAAGAAACTTCATGCAAAGTAAGTATATCAGAACATTACTCATACAGTCATTTGCAGTTTTCATTCAACATATAGCTTGAGTTAATCATGTGATTAATTGGTGAAGCAGAATAGGACAAAGGAGTCTTATGTATTGATTTGTAATTTAATATTTTTTTTGGAGTTTTATTATTATGTAGGAAGTTTAATAGGATTTATTATTATTAAAGACTATAATATTAGGATCTTATTTTCTATTTTTTAGAATACTAGGGTTGCTTGGTGCCCAAAGAAGCATCACATTCTATTTATTATGATGAAATCAGATTGAAATTTGAGTAGTATTTTCTTTCAACGTTCTTCCTACCCTCTGCTATAGGGTTTTCTAGCATATTCTTACCCTTTTCTAAATGGTTTTCTTTTTATATCCTTTAGCTCTCTTCCAATGGGATCTGCCCTCTTCTGTAGGTTTTATTCTCTCTTGATAAATTTATCCTTCTCGGATAAGGAGTTCTACAACCTTTTTATCTTCTTTGTTACCCCTATTCTATATCAATTGGATTGTGTACGATCAGAGATAAGCTAGTGTTTCAAAGTTGCAAAGTTAAGATTAGACTAGCACTGGTTTAACATCTGGATCGCATCAAAATGCATTGCAGGAGAATTAACTAAAGACGATAAAAAAATTGCCCCAAATTGGAGGAACATGGATTGTTTTAAACTCAGCATTTGCCGAAATTTTACTTTGTTTATTTTATTTTCAGATGCTTGGAATATGAGAAAAGGAGGGGAGAACTAGATCTGAAGGTATTTCATGTGCCACAATCAACCATTACCTGCTTATTCTATATCTTCCTTTCAAAATAAATAAGCATTTTTTATCACACTCAAATGTATAGTAGTTTATTGGAGATATTTATGGAGTTTGCACATACTAGTATTTATCGCAGCATGTATGTATGTATGTATTGCCTGTCTGCAGTAATCAGTGGATTGGTATTATCAAGATATGGTATTTTTAACTCCATTCTGCACAGGCTTATAAATAACTACAGTAGTAGAGCATTTGAATTCAATAAACTAGAAATTGATTTTTTTCTTTTTTTCTAAGTAGTGTAATTTTGCCAATTCTAGAAACCATAAACTCTTGCCAATAAGTGTGACAAAGTTTTGCAATCGCCAAGTAGATTGATTCCCATTTGGCATCCTAACAGATGTAATTAATAACAAAATTCAAATTTAAATTGAATCTTGTATATGAGGACAAGTTGTCTTTGCATTAGAAATGACAAGAGATTAGTCTGGATGATTATCAAATATCAAACTGATGATGTTCTTATTGGTGCAGGTGACACAACTAAGAAGTGAACTAGGAGATGTTCAACGGGAGTATGATAGGCTTATGGCTGAATTAACATCATTAGATACAGTCAAGGAGGAAAAGCATGTACATATCTAGGTTTCATTGGTAGCTCGCTAGCTGTCTTCAATTCTTTTATTTGTAAAACACCCTTGTTGTATCAATCTTTTATCGGATAGTCTAGTCGTTCGCTGTTCGGTGTTGATGCGAACAGGTCAAACTGTAGTCTATAAAGAAACCCAAAATCAAGCATGATGAAAATTGAGAAATCAATGAGGTCAATAGATGCGTAGATAGAAATCAGTTCATGCTTTAATCTGTGTTCACATTCCAGCTTTGTACATGCAATTTTGTAGGATTAGAAATTTAGAATCAATCTTGATTTCCTTGAAGTTGGTCTCACCAGTGTGTGTGTGTCTGTGTGTATATGTGGTTAATGTCTCTTTGCTCAAGTGTACTAATCCTTTAGTATCAGGACAAATTTTATAACACAAGGTGTAAATAGTGATATGTACAATAGTTATTCTTTGGGTCTACTTTGAGGGGAGAGATAGACACACAAAAAGAGAGAATAAAAAAATTGGAATGGACGTGAAAATCTTCTTATCACTTTTAGTGGGTATAGATGTAATTTTTTTTATCCGTCTATCTCTCTCCTCAAAGTGGGTCTAAGAAGTAATTATTATATATGTTATTAGTTACTCTTTGTATATTATAAATTTTTTCGTGTGTCGGTAGAAGGTTCCTTTATTATTATTTATTTATTTATTTATTTATTTGTCTTAATGTCACTCTAGTCTGTTACGGTTTTGTCAACCGGCATCGTGGGTTTTTTAAAGTATGCTTTGATTCCTAAAAGTTTTTCAAAAATTTACTTTGGTATTTATTTTTCTTACAAGTCCTTCGTTGAAGAATCTTTGGTCATCATACTTTATAGTAAGTACAATTTAGTTCCTAAATGATTTTGTTTAATTAAATCTCTACATGTCAAATAGTAATTTTGGTCTAAATTCTTTTATTATTGTAAATATATGATTTTTTTTATTTTTATTTTGAATTCTTTTTCTCATATTATTGTAGATATTATTTTTCAATAACCTAACATAAATAATTCAATACTTATAAATCAACATTAGAAAAAAAAAGAAAAAATGAAACACAATTTCATGTAAAATTAAATGTCAATTTAACTCTTTTATACCATATTCAAGTCAATTAATTCATTCTTTTGCAACAAAAGCACCACATATTGGCATATATAAAAAAAATAAGAAAGTTTTATCCGAAAGAATAGCCTAGTTTTTGAACATTTTGATAATTTTGTTTGATTAGATTATGGGTGTTCACGATTCGGTAAAAGTTGAATAATCGAATTGCATTGAAATATTAATTTTGATGCGGCTTTTTTTTTAATACGAAATTAATAAAAAAAAGAATCAAAATAATTTTGATTTTTGGGTTTGGGCTTTTTTTTTTTTTTATAAAAAAATTCGACTAACAAATCAAAATTATATATATATCACTCGCTACATCCATTATTTCTAAATTGAAAAACCCTTTTCCCTTATATACACTTCCTCCCACAGACTTGGTACATGCTTTCTTTGTTTCTACTATAAGTTTAGATGTATACAAAATAGCAATGATATTGGTAGATTTTCTATCGTCTCAAATTCAATCCTTTTTGAGTAAATAAATTATTATTTATTTATCTATCAATGCACTTGTTTTTTTTTTTTTGACGCAATTTAGTTTTCTAACTAGTAGTCCACAAAGTAAAAAGAAACCTAATCTAAACGAGAGATTTCAAAGAATTAGCTATTTTTAGAAGAAATAAAATAAAATAAAATGAGTAAAAATCGAAATATCGAATATCAAAATATTTCGAAACCGAACCGAAAAACCGAATAACATTTCGGTTCGGTTTCGTTTATTTTTTTAAAAAAATTAAGTTAACCAAAAACTGTCCAAAATATTTCGAAATCGAACCGAATAACCGATCGAATACCCCTAGATTAGATTGATCGCAAATGTGATTGTTTTTTATTTATTGTGGTTGATATTATTGTGATTTTGTTAAATTTTTATTTTATAGAATATCATTATCTATCATGATAATTTTAATCAAGTTTATGATTTGACATGTAAGGATTTGATTGATTAAAAATTTATCTAAAGACTAAATTATATTTGCTATAAAATATGATGGTAAAAAAACACTTTCAATTAAAGACTTATATATAAGAAAAATAAAATAAAATATTAATGTAAAATTTTCAAAAGCCTTAAAGGATCAAAATATTCATTAGTGATAAATTATATGTTGCCACGTGCCAAATTTTATTGGCATTAATAAAACCAACGTACGAAAAAATGTAATGATGATAAAAATATAACATAAGATGGATGATATTGAGATTAAAAAACTAGATTTTTTTTATTTTTTTTAATTCTTAATAGAGACTAAGCTCTAAACAAAAGATAGCTTGTTACATAAAACGTGGAAAACCAATTCGACAAATATCCTCGAAGGAGGTTACTACAATCTATTAGAGTATACTCCAAATATAAAATGCCTAAAGAATAGGAGTAAGCGTATGAAGCAAGCCGATCAATCAAACGGTTGGCTTCTCTAAAAGTGTGAGCAACTTACACTTACCAAGGTTCCCGAAAAAAACTACAAATAGTAGAGGTCAATTGATAATAAAGCCTACAATGATCCTTAGAACATAGGATTAACTTGACCGCAACAATGGAGTCCGATGCCAAAATAACATGTCAATACCCCATATTCCAAGCCATCTTTAAACTAATTGAAATGCCTTAAAGTTCTACATATAAAACAAGTATAAATCCCTATTCGATAGGAGAAACCATATAACCAAGTCCCTATATCATCTCTAAGAATTTCTCTAGTCGTAGCAACGCCTACCAAAGCTTGAAGTGCCCCATCCGTATTGAGTTTTACCCATCCTAATAGTGGTTTGACCCAATCAATCGGAGCTTCAATCTTTCTCTCATATGAACTATTTAAAAAAGAGGTCATCTCAAAATTAGTAGCAATGTTACTACAAAGACATGAATGATTTCAATTGGCCTATTAGGCATAATAAAATTTTCATAAAAAATGAATTTGTTTCTTGAAGACCAAATAAACTAGTAGCAAAATCCAAACTAAGTGATCCAAGACATTGCCTTCGGATTAGTAGAATTGATTTTACCAAGTTTGTATAAGTCCATTCCTTAAGATCAAGAGAAATGAAATGAGAAACATATTGTCCGCACCAACTTCCTTCCATATAGCAATTATAGTAGGACAATCCCTCGAACATGAATAACGGTTTCATGATTATTATGGAAGCAGACACAAAAAGGGTTAGATGTTAGGCCCTTGCATATTCTTTGCATCTTGGTGAGAAGTTTTTCGTGGATTGTAAGCCATAAGAGGGTGCAAATGCGTTGAGACCCTTTCATCGCCACATCGGATCCTATATGTCCGGATTATTGATAAGCCTCGGTTGAGAAGAGTCATATACGGACTTTATAAAGAATAGCCTATTAGTGGTGAGGGTCCAAAAAGGCATGTCTTCTTCGAGATGAAGCTAGAAGAGGTATACCTATAATTTTCAAACATATTGAAATTACTAAAACTCTCCCACATCCACTACGACATATCCTTGACATAATCTCCAACCTTGCTTATGATGATCTCGGTCGGAATGGGTACTAAGACATGATCTTTGAGAGGACCAAGAAAAGGGATCCAAGTGTCCGTCTAAAAGCCAATCTTTTAACCATTACCAATAGACCAATCTATATTTTCCCAACATCATTCCAAACCTTAGAAAGCCCTCTCCATATATTGGAGTAACTAACATGTAAGATAGAGGAAGGGATATATTGAAGATCAACTTTACACTTACCGCATAAAATTTTGACTTGGTAAGAAGATTTGGCGGATATGATTTCCCATCCCATTTTCATAAGCAAAGCATTGTTCATCGCTATAAATTTTCATAACCTAAGCCCATCATGCTTCTTAGGCTGATAGATGTTTTCCCAAGAGATTAGATGAGTTTTCCAATTATTGTTCGAACTACCCCAAAAAAATCTTTGTAAAGCTTTTCAATAGCATTGATAGTCGTTGTTGAAAGACAAATGGTCCGCATGCTATAAATATGAATATGAATGGCGACGATAACAAATTGAGTTAGAGTCACTCTACCAATAAGTGTTAAGTGCTTGACCTTCCAATCCGACAACCTCTTGCAAACTTTCTCAACAATATATTCATAAGTGTTATTGACTTGGTTATGATGGAGACGCACACCTAAGTACATTCCTAAGTCATCTATCAAGTGAAAGACCGATCGATTCATCGAGAAGTCTAGCTTTTCCTATACAAACATCACGAATACAAAAAGATGAGTTTTGGAAACATCAACATTCTAACTAGAAGCTAAGAAAAATTTATTGAGAGCCTCCAAGATGACATTTAACTAGTCACACTCATCCTTTGCATAAAAAATTAAGTCATCGACAAACAAAAAATATGTAATGAGCGGCCCACTTTTGCTTCATTATATCGATCTCTATTTTCTTCTTGAACAGTAGTTTGAATTAGATGACTCAATCTTTCCATTCGGAGAACAAATAGATAGGGTGATAACGAATCCCCTTATCGAATGCCTCCGGTTGGTTTGAAACCATTAGTAGTTAGACTATTCAAAGTAATTTCTAACTCAACTAAGGACAAACATTTCCTAATTAACAAGCATAAGGGGTGAGGTAGCTATAGATCAAGTAAAGTATCCAAAATAAACTCCAACCTAAGCTCGTCGTAGCCTTTTTCTAAGTCTAGCTTTATTGCTATTTATCTTTTTTTCTCTTTTTATTGTTCATGGAATGGATGACTTCTTGTGCAATGATGATGTTGTGTATAATTTTTCTTTTCGGAACGAAGCTTACATGAGTGGGAGTAATGATCGAAGGAAGAATAGGTCTCGGTTTATTAATAATGAACTTTGTGAGCACTTTATAAGAGACATTACATAGACCTATTGGATTAAATTGATTGGCCATCTCTAGGACATATACTTTTAGAATCGAATTAACAAAGCTTTAGTTACAACAAGCTCCTAAATTTATTGCTTGAAGATTTATTAGATGTACATACAAAGAGACTTTCCAATCGTATGCCATTATGATTGATATAAAATTACATGAATTCCATCCAATCGAAGGGCCTTATATGAATGCATGCTAAGCAAGGCTTCTTTGATTTCAAAATCTAAATCTGGAATGTGCAACTACCGCATAAGATCATAAAGAATACAGGGGAATGATCCATGTTTTAAAGAATCTCCGGCAATTACATACTCTTTTATGAACAATCTCTTATAGTAAACATATTTTAGGTTAGCGCGTGTTAGTGTATACCCTAGAAGCCAATCATAGTTTGATTGTACTAACATATAGTTATCATGTTATATACACACACACACACACGCACGCGCACACACACACACACACACACACACACACACACACATATATGAGATATTCTATTTATTATGTTTATTTATTCTTACATTTTATTAAATGAACATGATAAAGTTTCAAAAATATTAATATTCTTAAATTTCCCTAATCAAGTGTTTTGTGGATATATTAAAGGGGCAACAATAAAGCATTGAGATTGATATGTGTATTGATTGATAACAATATGCTATGAATATGAGATATCAAGTCGACATATAAGTACATGTTGAAGAACATATACTCGGATCGACTCGTCTTAAAGTCGGTATGTGGATTGTTATATGAGTGTCATAAGTTGGTCGCATTATGACTCGTGGTGTACGTGGTCCTATAACTTGAAGTCACTATGATTTACTACATGAAATGTCATATATTTTTATACCATCAAACATCATCTCGTAACAGGATAGACTATAAAGTTGGTTCTTCGATATACCATGAATCATGCAGAGGGATGTGAGTGATGTAGATAGGATTTATCCCATAACATGAACGATGTCTATAGGCTTTTTGATTGAGTGAGATTATGAAATGCATGGCTATGCTAAAATGAATCGATATAAGATATTGATCACATTTGTTTAGAGTAGTCAAATCCTGGATCAAGAAATGCTAAGATTAAACTATATGAGGATGACATATTTTATGTCTCATATTTAATCTAGACATCTAGAACAAAGGGACTAGACTACATGGTAACATATGTCACGGATAAGGTTATATCAAATCATCGACATTCTTATTACTTAGGTAGTAATGATGCATTGCTAGATACTCGCTCATTATTTATGATTTTAAATTATGATTTTAAGATCACTATCAATATAATAAGAACTTATAAGGTCGCACACAAAGAGTGATTCAAAATTGGAGTATGACTTGAAGTCCTAATTGGATTAGGATTCCTAATCGAGTTAAGATTCCTAATTAGATTAAGATTTCTAGTCGGGATAAGATTTTTAATTGGATTAGGATTCCTAGTCTCGGTTAAGATTCCTAATGAGATTAAGATTCCTAGTTAGGTTAAGATTCCTAGTGAGATTGAGATATATTATGGATTATAGTATTTAATTATACTAATGGGTTGATTCGATTAAGATGTATAAAATGAGCTTAATGAAGTTTAGGTCCAAGGCTATTGGACATTAATTTGTCAAAATTACCGACCCATGTTTTTCTCTCTTTAAGATTAGAAAATTAGTTTCTTAGTAGGACTATGGCTCACACATGTTTTGGTTATTTTAAAATACAACTAGCATGTAATACCGACACATATAAGAGTAACTGTGAAGACAAAAACCCTCGAGCCTCGAGAGAAAACCCTAATCGTCTTGAGTCGAACGAGTGATCTAGCCTTTAAACACTATAACTCATAGCCGACACTTCAACTTGAGGTGTCAAGACATTTATGTGGATATCGATAGAGGTGTAGTTTATAAATCTATGCTCGTGATTCAAACATCGTTCACGCAAGGGACGTGATCATGTTACAAAAGGTAATGATCTAATCCCCTAAATTTGTTGTTTTTGGATAGATCCTGTGGCGTTTTAAAGTAATTTTTTATGATATTATTTCTACTCGTAATAATTCCTTTTACATTGCTTCAAATCCCTACAAGTGGTATCAAAGCCACTTGCAAAACTCTAAGTTAGATTATGTGAATGATCATGTTAATATATGATGTTTATGATATATATATATGCGCACATGAAAGTCGACTTAATACTAGGTGAAATATAGATCTTGGCCCATTAGAAAGTTTCAATAGTTAGACTTTTCGAATCAATAGTGAGGGCTATTGATTTGAATAAAATAGTGGAATGTTCATTTAATTAAAGGCCTAATTACATGATTTTTATACATGATATTTATTTTGCTTTTTTTTTTAAAAAAAATTATAGATGGCATCCAACACATCCAAGTGACCTATCTTTATGATCTGTCCTTAAGAAGGACAAACCGACTGGGACAAACTTCCTAGATTGGTACAAAAATTTAAGGATAGTCTTTAAATAAGAAAGGAAGTTGTATGTCTTAGAAGAAGATATTCCCTCTATTCCTACTACTAATGCCCCTTGTCTTGAGAAAGATGCTTATAAGAAGCATCAAGATGACATTTTGGACATCGACTATCTCATGTTAGGTACTATGAATTTTGAACTCTAGAAGAAATATAAGAACATGAATGCCTTTGATATGATTGGTCATCTCAAAAGGCTCTATCAAGGATAGACACGTCATGAGAGATTTGATGTCTCTAAGTCATTGTTTCGAGTGTAAGTCGATAGAAGGAAACCTCTGTTGCTTTTCATGCACTCAAGATGATTGGGTATATTGAGTGCCTTGAAAGATCGAGCTTTCATTTAGGCCAAAGGTTGGCAACTAATTTAGTTCTCCAATCATTGCCCGAGAGCTATGGTCAATTTGTCATAAACTACAATATGAATGAAATTGATAAACCATTGTTAGAGCTATTAAGCATGTTGAGAACTCGCTGAATAGAACCTAAAAAGGCCTAAGCCCACTTCCATACCGATGGTTCAAAAGGGCAAGGGCAAGAAAATCATCCAGCCCAAGAGCAAGCCTAAGGACAAAGCATTGAAACCCAAAGGTAGATTGCCAAATAAGGGAACTTACTTCCATTGCGGTGTGACCGGACATTGGAAGCGGAACCGTAAGGTTTATTTGGAAGAACTAAAAAAAAAAAAGGGAAGTGAGACTTCTACTTCGGGTATATTCGTTATTGAAGTCGATTTATCTACTTCATCTTAGGTATTAGATATTCGGATGTGGTTCTCACATTTGTATAAATATGTAGAAACTCAAAAAGAGTAGATTTATGACTAAAGGTGAAATGGACCTACGAGTAGGCAATGAAAAAGAAGTTGCTCTTTAGTCGTAGGAACTTATTGTTAGTGTAGGTGCCTAAGATCTAATCATGTTTGGATGGGCTTAAGTTAATGTATTATTGCATTATTTATTCTAATAATAATAAAGAATTCATTATATTAATTCTTTTATTTTATGTTTATAAATTTAGTAGAATTAGATAGACGTCTTTATGATATGCATTTGTAATAGTGATTGATCGAAAGATGTGAGATAAAAACTAATGCATAAAAATGATATCATTAAACGTCTCAAGTTGTAGCATTGTTAAGAATGGACATTGACTATATGTGGATAGACTTATGAGTGCTATGTTCATGCTATATGATAACGATAAGAGATCTCACATCTATTGACATGATGATGCTAAAGCAAGCACTTAGGTGGTTTATGTTAGAGAACATGTCACCGAATTTAACTCACCATATGAACCCATTTGGTTTCGGTCTATAGGAATCTCATACGAGATGGGTACAAATGGTCCTTAGACTTGAGGTCATCACACTTGTCTCATTAGAAAACTTATGCACTTTGACACTCGTTTCGATGGACCCATTAAAGAGTTGCACTAGGTAATTCATTATGTGCACTAAGAGTCTAATAGAGGTAGATGTATGAATAAGATAGGACATGTCATTCCTTGTATGCTAAAGGAGTTATCACATTGTACTTCGATAATTGTCTACTCAAGAAATCTATGGCCATAGTAGGAGTACACCAATAGAGCATAGTTGGTTTACTCTAAGAGCTAAAACATTTGGTAATCAAAGAAAACTTATGTAATCATAATCGAACAAGACTTATAACCAAGTTTGAGATCACATTATGATAAGTTGACATGAGGACTCGAATTGTATGATAACTATGCTCATGAAAGATAATAATGGATTAATTAATCCTCCTAGAGAATTGAATAATCATGATGTCTTACTAGAAGCCAATCTTGATTTATATATCAAGAGATAAATAAGGAGTCTTTTGCTCTTGATACATTGTCAACATATCTAGGAGCCTATTTAGGCACACGCATAAGTTTAAGTATTCACATTATAAATGTGAAGTAAAAATATTGAAAAAAATTTTCAATTATCAAAGTTTCCTATTTTGAAAAAGGTTTCCAAAATGGAAAGTTTCCTTATTAAGAAGTTTTCTAAATTGGAAAGTTTTTCATTTTAGAAATCAGTTTTCTAATTTGGAAGTAAGTTTTAAATTTGGAAGTAAATAACGTAAAATAAACATTAGTTTCCTAATTTAGGTTAAAAGGTATTTTTGAATTTTTTTTTCTAATGTGGACCCACATAAAATAATCTAAAATTATTTATTTGGATAATCCAAATAAATTAATTAGACTAAAATGGTTTTGGCCCATTAGGTTTAATTAAAAATCTTAAGATATTTTAGTGGTAGGATAAACATCAATGTTATTGGATAAGGATGAATGTTTTAAAGATAATGATTAAAAGTTGACATATAAAATAACTTCTCATCCTTGGAGGATAAGGAAGCAACAACCTAGAGTCCTAAAAGGAATTTAACGCCACCCCTTTCATTATCCTATGAGGACAAGGAAACTTTCCTACAAATAGATGGGAGAGAGAGAGGTGCGGATATAACACAAAAAAAAGGAAAAAGAGAAATTTCAGCCGACCCAAAAATAATCCCTAGTGGTATATGGCCAAGAGAGAAAAAATAACGGAAAATAGTATTCTCTAAAATCCTAGCAATCCACACTCTTTCTTTCTCTTTTAAGGTTGTCGCAAAATTACCGAGGATTGATTTTCTATAGAAAACACTACACAAATCGGAAAAAGGTAGAGCTAACACCTTATCGATTTTAAGTGCATTTTTATGGATACTTGGATGATGTGGACCATCAATAGAGGTCGAATACTTGGATGACTTTGCTGATAAAAGAGTTTAAATCGTGCTACAAGAGGTAATATTTTATTTATTGCTTGAAATTCATACATGCATGGTTAGTAGATTCAATGGATTGATCTTGCGTCTTTAGATGGAGGAAATTTTTTTTGCTTATTCTACACCTCTATAGGATTCATGATCATTCACTTATAGTTTATCTTTTCCCTCTAGGGTAGTTATTGATTTAGAATATCGTATTATGTGCCTGCCATTAGTAGGAATATTATTTTCATTTATTGTTTAGACAAGTTAGATTTTTCATTTATAATAAAGGACAAACGTTGCTTTATTTATTTAAATGAAATATTTTATTTTAGTGCGGAATCAATCAATGGTTTTTATCTCTTAGATCTTGAAACACTTGTCTATAACATTACTACCAAGAGGTTCAAATCTAATGATTTGAGCCCAACTTATCTTTGGCACTCGTCGATTAAGTCATATAAATGATAAGAACATATCCAAGCTCCATAAAGATGGATTCTTAGACTTATTTGATTTTGAATCATATAAGACATGCAAATCATATTTGTTAGGAAAGGTGACTAAAGT
This sequence comes from Dovyalis caffra, assembly GCA_963924115.1. Lineage (NCBI taxonomy): Eukaryota > Viridiplantae > Streptophyta > Magnoliopsida > Malpighiales > Salicaceae > Dovyalis > Dovyalis caffra. The sequence goes on along the minus strand of CAWUPB010000827.1, from coordinate 147,600 downwards.
CCCTTTTCCTAGACATAGGGAAAGGGCTAGTGATCTCTTAGGTTTTAGGCATAGTGATGTATATGGGTCGATAAGCTCACTAGCTAGCTTTTCAGAACTTCTATATACAAGAATAAATCTTTAATTCTATTGAGGTACTTTAGAATATTCTTGACAACGAATCTAGTGACTCTTACTAGGATCGGATTGGTACTCGCTCATTATGCTCAAAGCACATAACGCATCGGGATGAGTATATATCATGGCATACATGATTGATTCGATTATAGAAGAAAATGGTATCTTACTCATATGGTCTTTTTCTTTTTGTGTGGAAGGGCATTAAGCCTCGAAAAGATGTACACCATGGGACATAAGCAAAAATCCCTTCTTGGAATCATTCATGCTAAACTATTTTAGCACCTTGTCAATGTATGTACTCCGACTTAGGCTAAGTAATTTCCTTAATTATTTCTATAAATTTTGATGCCCAAAATATAGGCAGCTTCACTTAAGTTCTTAGTGGAGAAATAATTCCTTAACCAAGTCTTTACGGATTGTAGGTTGGGCATGTCATTTCTAATGAGTAGTACGTCATCTAAGTACAATACTAAGAACATAATTGTGCTCCCAATAACTTTCTTATAAACACAAGATTTATCTTCATTCTTAATGAAATCAAACTCTTTAATTGCATCATCAAAACAAAGATTCTAACTTCGAAAAGCTTGCTTTAACTAATAAATGGATCGTTGTAGCTTACACACCTTTCTAGCATTTTTCGGATAAAAAAAACTCGAGTTGTCATGTACACATCCTTGAGAAGATTTCCATTAAAAATGTAGTTTTAACATTTATTTGTCAGATTTTGTAGTCATAAAATGCTACAATAGCAAGTAAGATTCTAATGGACTTAAGCATAATGACTGGAGAAAAAGTTTCATCATAGTCTATACCATGAATTTGCTTAAAACCTTTAGCAACCAATCGCCCCTTAAAGGTTTGTACATTACCATCCATGTCATTTTTCTTTATGAAAACCCACTTGCACCCAATGGGTTTTACCCTTTCGAGTGGTTTAACCAAAGTCCATACTTTGTTTGTGTACATGGATTCTATCTTAGATCTCATGGCTTCTTGCCATTTTTTAGAGAGTCTTGGCCCATGATAGCCTCTTGGTAGGTAGTAGGCTCATTATAATTTATGAAAAATATATCACTATTTTGAGTCATGAGAAATTCATATCTCTTAGGCTCATTACTTATCCTACTAGATCTATGTAGGCCTTATGTTATTTGAGCAGTATTTGGTCAACAACAACTTGTGCCCTCTCGCTTAAGTTCTATCCGAGGTGCAATGCTATCTTGGGGATCATGAATTTCTTTGAGTTGTACTCTCCTCTCACTAGTCCTTCTAGAGATAAAATCTCTTTCCAAAAAGACATTAGTTCAAGCAACAAACACTTTGTTCTCATTTAGATTATAGAAGTAGTATCCCTTAGTTTCTTTTGGATGCCCCACAAAATAGCATTTGTCGGATTTGGGTCCAAGCTTATCCGAAGCTTGACGCTTTATGTATGCATCACAGACCTCTAAATTTTCATAAAAGATATATCAAGACATTTCCCAGTCCATATTTCATATGCTGTCTTTTGAACCATTTTCGATGGAACACAGTTAACTTTAAAGGTAGCTATTTCTAGAGCATGTCCCTAAAAGGAAATTAAAAGATCTATGTGACTTATCATAAATCGTACCATGTCTAACAAGGTATGATTTCTCCTTTTAGAAACACCATTCTATTATGGTGTACCCGATGAGTGAGTTATGATAAAATACCACACTTATTAAGAGAGTCATCAAATTCTTGGCTCAAGTATTCACCACCTCAATTTGATCGAAAAGTTTTGATGCTTTTGTTAAGTTGGTTTTGCACTTCATTCTTCAACTCTTTGAACTTTTCAAAGAATTCGACTTGTGTTTTATAAGATACATAGCTATATCTACTAAAATCATCCATAAAAGTAATGAAGTAATGAAAAGTTGTAAGATGTTATACCGATGCTAGTTTCCAAATAAACAACGATGATTCCGGATCATAATCGGGTGATATTAGCTGGAAAAGTTTAAAATAAGAGAAAATAATCGATTCTATAATAGAACCGAGTATATAGCCGCTTCGGATGCAACTAAGGAAGGAGTTTGTATTAAGAAGTTCATTACTAAACTTGGTGTTATTCTTATTATTTCGGACCCAGTTGACCTTTATTATGAAAACAATAGAGCTATTGCGTAAGCTAAGAAACCTAGATCTCACCAACGAATCTAAACATATACTTTGACACTTCCATCTTATTCGAGAAATAATTGAGGGAGGAGATGTGAAGATATGTAGAGTATCAATAAATGACAATGTTGTAGACCCACTTACAAAACCTCTAACATAGTAGAAGCATAACATCCATGTTAGGTCACTAGGTATTAGATACATGGGTGATGACTCTAAGTGCAAGTGGGAGATTGTTAAGGCATTACATTTATTATGTTTATTTATTCCTATATTTTATTAAATGAACTTGATAAAATCCTAAGAATATTAATATTCATAAATATCTCCAATCAAGTGTTTTATTATCGATATATTAAAGGGACAATAATAAAGCGTTGAGACTAGTATGTGTATTGAATGATAAAAATATGTGATGGATATGGGATATTAAGTTGACATATGGGTACATGTTAAAGAACATATACTAGATCGACCCACCATGAGATCATTATGTGGATCCTTATATGAGTGTCATAAGTTGGTTTTATTATGACCGTGGTGTACATGATCCTTTGACTTGAAGTCACCATAGTTTCCTACATAAAAAGTCGTATATTTTGATACCATCAAATATCATCCGTAACAAGATAAACTATAAAGTTAGTTGTTGGATATACCATGAATCATGCAAAAGGATGTGAGTGACGTAGATAGGATTTATCCCTCCTATATAACAGGAGTGATGTCTATGGGCCTCTTGATTTAGTGAGATTGTGAAATGCATGGTCATGCTCAAATGAATGGATGTGAGATATTGATCACATTTGTTTAGAGCGATCAACTCATGGATTAAAAAACGCTAAGATTAAACTATATGAGGATGACACATTCCATGTCTCATGCTTAATGTAGACATCTAGGACAAATGGACTAAACTATATGGTAACATATGTCACGGATAAGGTTATATCAAATAACCGACATTTTTATTACTTGGGTAGTAATGATACATTGTTAGATGCCGTTCACTATTTATGATTTTAAATTATGATTTTAAGACCATTACCAACATAATAAGAATCTATGGGGTCACACATAAAGAGTGACTTGAAATTGGAGTATGATCGAAGTCCTAATTAGATTAGGATTCCTAGTTAGGTTAAAATTCCTAATTAGATTAGGATTCCTCGTCGAGATAAGATTCCTAGTGAGATTAGGATTCCTAGTCGAGTTAAGATTCGTAGTGAGACTAGGATGCGTTTTGGATTATTGTATTTAATTACACTAATAGGCTAGTTCAATTAAGATATATAAAGTGAGCTTAATAAAGTTCAAGTCCAAGGTCGTTGGACATTAATTTATCAAAATTATCAACCCATAATTTTTCTCTCTTCTAAGGTTAGAAAATTAGTTTCCTGGTGGGACTACGACTCACACACATTCCGGTTTTTTTAAAATACTACCAAGCACGTATTATTGACACATATAAGAGTAATTATGAAGATAAAAACCTTAAAACCTTGAGAGAAAACCCTAAGTGCCTTGAGTGGAATAATGATCCAGTCTTTAAACATCGTAAATCGTAGCTAGCACTTCGACTTGAGGTGACTCTCTATTCCATAATTATTCGGTGATAGAGACATTCATGTAGATATCGATAGCAATGTAGTTCGTAGATTTGTGCTTATGATTTAAGCATTCTTCATGTAAGAGACGTGATCCGTACTACAAAGATAATGATTTGATCTCTAACTTTGTTGTTTTTGCATGGATCCTATGGCATTTCAAAGCAATGTTTTTTTTTCCGTGATATTATTTCCACTCGTAACAATTCCTTTTATGTTGCTTTGAATCCCTACAACACATTTAGTTATTGTCACTATACTAAATGCCTTGATAATTCATTAATCTACCCACCTTATCCGTGCTCCTTTTAACCACCATTATAGCATGGTAATGTTTTGTATTTTGGTCCCCATAAGCTAGCCACTCACACCTTGCGTCTTAATGCCGGTAAAGCTCCTCTCTTAATAAGATATTTTCATATTCACATCGTAATCGATTCTCCAAATGGATAAGGAAAGGATTATGATTAGTGCTAGAAGCTTGTTCTATCCCAGTTAACCAAGCCATGAAACACCTTTTAAGCTTAAAAATATTACCAAAGGACTCAACATTCCACCTTTTGATATCTTTAATAAACCCCTCTTTAGCTTCAATGAAAGACAAAGTACGATGCCCAACTTTTTTAACAAAATCACCAAAGTCTAGCTTTGTCAACCAAACAAGCTTGGAATCCGAACTTCCTAGGGTTAGGGGAAGGTAAAGTTTTATTGTTAAGTTGTAAGAAAACCGGCCTATGATTTGACTTGACATGTGAGAAGTGGCAAACCCCAACATTAGGGAAATGAATTTGCCAATCTATGTTGCAAATTACTCTATCAATACATTCCTCAATAGACCCTCTCTTTCATGGGTAAGTTGGTCCCATGAAATGCAAGTCTAAAAGATGAAAATCATTCATACAAGAACAGAAAGCATGATTGTTGTAGTTATTGAAAGCTCTCCTCCATTTTTTCTCATTTCTAAACATCATAGCATTAAAATTACCTCTAAACGACCATAATTTTGTAATTTGATTTGCAAGCTCCCTTAAGTCTTTTCAAAGTCTGGTTATAATTTATCTCTTTGGATTAGCATAAACTATTGAAAATAGAAATTGCATACCATCACATTGTATCCTAAAATATATGCAAGTGGTTGTTATTAAGTAGGACCTTGATTGAGACATTAATATCATTCCATAAAAGCTAAATTCCACCCGAAAGACCCTATGCTTCAATTCTATGAGAAGGAGGAAAACCCGAGCTTTCTTATCACTATTCCTACTTGTGTCCATTTATTCTCGGCTAAAAAATTACCAAAATAATAGTTTTATATAGCTTGATCAAATCCGGACATATAGCTTTGAGTAGATGATGTCGAGCTTCTTGATAATTCCAAAATAAGATATTTATTATAAACACAACTAAGGTATGAGAGCCCAAGTTATACCTCCGAAAGAGGAGTATAGGCGACTTCAATCCGACCATCCTCTTTTGTTGCTAAAAAATCATAAAATAAGCCTTCATCTTCTAAAGTCTTCAAGATGGCTTGTTTTAGTTTCACATTCTTAAGGTTAGTTTAGAAACTTTATAGGAGGCTTTTTTGCTTAGTAATGACCACTAAGTCGAGTGGTTCATCAATGGAAAATGGCTTAGAAATAGCCTATCTTGATGTCATCATTTCTTTCTCCATTATGGTGTCCTTTAACTCTAAGTCCTCTCGTAATTTCCTTAGTTTCCATAGTTAGTTGCTTGCTATTGTCCTTCTCGATTGAAACTCGTAGTGTGCCTCTTATCTCTCATGTTATTCATATAAGAAAGAGTTATAGCTACCATTGTGTCTTTAGAATGCTTCTCGATAGAAGATTCGTTGCTAGGTAAAAGAGGAATATGGTCGTTAGCAAGCTTAAGGGATTTACTAGTTGACGGGGCTTGGCTTGCTAGTCTATTTTTAGGATTCTCGGAATTGGCATAGAGTAATGTAACATGGGCTTCATTGGGATACCTTAGGTTGGCCCACTAGATAGGCGACTCACTTTATATTGACAAATTCAAATCGAATTAATTTTTTTAACATAGTAAATCGAGATCCGAGCCATGAATTACTTTGGTAGTTGTCTTGGATCCTCCCAAATCATCTTTACATGATCTCCGTTTAAGTGTGGTTTGTGCATGTAACCATGGGCCATAAACCTCTTCATTAGTATTAAGTGGTGAGATTTTTTACGGTTGAAATTTGGGTTTGCCATTCAATGATTCTTCAATTCTCTCGCTATTATCACCTCCATTATTGGTGTTCATCCGATTCTTAAAAGGACAAAACAAACTACTATGCCCCACGCTCTCTCAAGTGTAGTAGACTTATGGTAGACCTTCATAGGTCAATTTTTGTAGCATACCATCAATCCATATAGAGCTTTTTACTCGGTGAGTCGAAATTGGTGTCAATGGCCACCCTTGCAAACTTGGCCCTTAAATTCGGTTGTGTATTAAAATCAATCCCGATAGTGTTGCCAATCATGTTTCCCATAGCTTTCAGTATTTATGGGTGATACAAATCCAAAGGCGAGATCCGAGAATATAACCTAAACAACTACATGTTTAATCCTACTTTTAGAGGCTTTGAAATTATGATCCCATAACTAGATTGTCGGGTAGTGTCCAAGAATAGCCCAAGAATCCTCCACCAAAGCATGTAAATAATTAGATTGGGTTGAGAATTGAGCTAAGAAAAAGTCATTTTCCATGTCAATTACTGCGAAAGGCTTAGTAGTATTTCAAATAGTTTTGAGATGAATACATAGTGCCTTATATCCCACACTCTTGCTAAGAACCTTGATCGCCACAACAAGTTTCCATGGTTTCTTTAATCGTTCCCGCAAAGGATTAGAAAGTGTTATAGTCTAGACTCGTCTTTTTTTCAACTCTAATGTTATCATCTTTCACCATGATATCGGCAAGTGATTGCCATGCAAATGTTTGTGGATTGTCCCCTTCTTTTCCCTCCATCACTACCTTCTTGAAATTCAATCTATTCATTTGCGATTCATGTTTCGTAATGTTTTTCTCGTTCCTCATCTTTGTCTCTTAGACAAACTTTTTTAGTACTTCATTTTGATTTAGAGTTCTCGGGTTTTTCGGACTCTTCGAGTAGGGAGAGAATTTGAGTAGCTAGTTGAGAGATTTTTTTGGATCAAAATATGGCAATTTAAGGTCCGTGTCTTTGATTTTAAAGTTGTTTTCTCAAAGAATTGAATATTATTGGGCGACCATGGGTGAATTGCCCCATTAATTAGAGTTGTTGTGTCGAAGAATTTTCGTGGTCATCACATTGGTGACTTAGGCTTACAAATTAAGAAGTTTTATTATCTTAGCCATATTGTCTAATATTTTTATTTTACAAATATTCCTTTCTTTGTAATCAAGCTTTCATTCCTAATTATATTGAAGCAATGCTATTCTTATAAAATGTTTATTTTAGATCTAGCTTGGATCGTGTTACTCGACCTAGTAGTAATATGATGTATCATGTTAATGAAATCTATACGTATTAATTTTTTAATAAGAAAATAATTATCAATGCTTTTGTTTAAAAAATCTAACCACCACCACCGTATAACAATTGAAATCCTAACCAACATTACAAATCATGTAGGAGAGAGAGAGACGGACGGACAACAAAAAAAATTGAGTTTAGCGATAGAATATTCCGTCGCTAATTGTGAAAGCAACGAGACCATATTCCGTTGCTATTTTGCTAGTCGTTAAATTTTTACGACGGAATACTCGATTCGTTGCTAAATTTAGTGACGGACAATCCGTCGCTAAACCAAAAAAAAATCCGTTGCTAATCTCATCGTAGGATCGCTCTATTTTTCGTAGCTAATCCATTGCTATTTCATCTCTAATGTTGAAAATAAATCCATCGCTAATCTGTCACTAGTCCGTCGCTAATTTTAAAAAATAAATCCGTCGCTATTCCATCACTAATTTTAAAAAATGAAATTGTCACCAATCCATCGCTATTCCGTCACTAATTTAAAAAATAATTTTTCCATAATTTCATTGCTTTTGTGTACATTTTTCAAAATTAAATTATTAATATGACATTTAAAAATTAACATTTAATAATAAACAATTATAAGCAATCATGTATATATGAAAAATAAAATAATATTAACAAAATGATTCTTTAATACGTGTCATAAAAAACAAAAAAAACAAACAAAGTAATTGAATATTATATCACTCATCCTCGCTCGTTTAATCTCATATTCTCATCTTCATACTCGTGTGGAGGGCTCGACTGGAGGTCGAACTGGAAGTCGAGCGGAAAGAACGATCAAATCATTATGCATGTTATCTTATTTCAATTTTAATAATTAAACTAATAAAATTACTTATAAAATTTACATTCGAAATGACTACACTATGTCAAAAATTATATAATTTCAACCAAATTTAACTAAACTACATAAAAAATTATATAATTTCAAAATTAAGTTTAAACAAACAACTAACCAAATTAACCTAACACTAAAAACAAATAAATATATAATTAATTCGTTTAACTAAAATAACAATTTAAGATTAAATAATTAAATTTTAATCTAACAACTAAAATTAACAAAATTTAAATTTTTAAGGTTTACATTAACATACAAATTAACCTAACAATTAACATAACAACAAAATAAAACTTAACAAAAGTAAGTTAATCTAATAGTTATAAAAATAAAATAACAACTAACAAATTTAAACTACTACATACAACTTAGCATAACAAAAAATTAACATAATAAGATAATTAATAACATTCAAACAATTAATAAACTAATAAATAACAAAATTTAACTAAAAATTTATAACAATTATCTAATTAAAAAAACATAAGAGTTAGAGAGAGAAAGTTTTACCTGGATAGATCAAGGATAGAGAACACGGATCCGATTTGATTTTGAGGGAGAAAGATACTCCTCACTTTGTTGAATGGTTTTGAAAAAGATTTAGTGGCATTGGGTGGTGTGGGTGGGCGTTTTTGTAGGCGACGACGGAAGAGGAGGTGTGGTGGAGGTGAGGGAAGCAAATGGAGAAGAAGAAGAAGGGGGTATATATAAAGGAAAATAGCGAAAGACTCGATTTGGGGGGAAATTTGCCCCTAAATTCTAGAAGTTTAGCGACGAAAGTCACGTTCGTCACTAAACATCGATGAGGTAGCGACGGACGCCGGAATCGATTTGGGGGGAAATTTGCCCCCAAATTCTAGAAGTTTAGCGACGAAAGTCACGTCCGTCACTAAACGTCGATGAGGTAGCAACGGACTTGACGTCCGTCGCTACCTAATCGAGATTTTAGGAGAAATTTCCCCCTAAAATCTCAACCCTTAGCGACGGATTTCAAAATCCGTCATTATTTTGGGGAGAATTTCCCCCGAAAAGGCACAAATTAGTGACTGATTTGATGTCCGTCGCTAATTAACGACGGACTTCAAGTCCATCACTAAATTTAGCGATGAATTCCAAAATCCGTCACTAATTTTAGGCCATTTTAGGGAATTCCCCCCCCAAAGCATAAATTAGTGACGGACTTGATGTCCATCGCTAATTAGTGATGGACTTGAAGTCCGTCCCTAATTTTAGCGACGGATTTCCAAATTCGTTGCTAATTTTGGGCCATTTTGGGGCGAATTTCCCTCCAAAAAAGGCATAAATTAGTGATGGATTTGATGTTCTGTCGCTAATTAGTGACGAACTTGAAGTTCGTCGCTAATTTTAGTAACAGATTCCAAAGTCCATCTCTAATTAGCAACGACTTTGAAATCCGTCACTAATTTTTTCATTTAGAGACCACAAAACCATAACTAATCCGTCGTTAATTTTGGCATTTTTTTTCTCATCTTATTTAGCGACGGATTTTTTGCCGTCGTTAATTATCCCCGATTAGTTCGTCACTAATTTATTGCAAAACACAACCTTTTATAGTCCGTCTCTAATCTCGTTGTTAATTTGTCGCTACAAAGCGATGGATTAAAATCCGTCACTAATTTTTGTCGCTAATTGATATTTTTCTCGGTAGTGATATATATATGGTTTTGTTTTCCGATTATAGCTCTCTCTCTCTCTCTATATATATATATATAGAGAGAGAGAGAGACCGGAAAACAAAACCATTGTTTCATTTCTACTTGTTGAGTTGGCACATGTACACAATATTTGCAGCATCAACCCATGCATCTTGCTAAAATTTAACATTTTTCAATTAGAGGGTATCCAGCTCTCCCTCATGCACTCTTGCTTGCTGACTGTGCTAGCCTGCTGTTAGTCTATCAACTTCCCCACTTGTTGTTTGCAAGTTGCACCGTAAGACATAACCACAACCACAACTTGCATGAAATTAATATTTGTTTAATATTAGGGCAACCACGACAACACTGCCCCCAACACCTACCTTCTACACTTCAATCTGCCCCGCTGCCCATAAACCTTACACCAAGGTTTGCCCTAGAAGAGGTTAGAACCTTGTATAAAACCTTGCCAAAGCCCACTCCATCTTGCATAGCCTCTTTTCTTCTTCCTCCTCGCTAATTCTTTTCTCATTCTGGTAAGTCTGGCATAGGTTTACTTTCTTCCTAGTCTTTATCGTGTTTGTTTCTTTTATAGGAAGTTTTCTCCAACCATGTGTGTGCGGTGATCGCTTATGTTTTTTGCCTTTTTATTGATAGGGTTTTACATGATATTGACATTTGAGGGAGATTAATTTTGGTTGTCGCAAAATTGTCCCCTGTGTATATGTATGTATTAATATAGATCTCATTCACATGTGCAAAATACTTCCATCCGCATGTGACTCATGGTGAGCAAAGCGGCCATCTTTTGCACAAATCGACTTAAAAGAAAGTACGTACCAATATATATTGTGTACTTTTTGCTGTTTCTAAGAGGTTGTGTATTGCAAGCTATACATTAACCTTATAGATTAGCATACATTTATTAAGAAAATTAATTTTATTAATCTCCCTTGTTGTGATAATTAATGTACTTTTTCAATTTTTAGCTAATTTTTTTAGATCTTGAACTACAAAATTGGAATAATTCTATTGGTAGATTGAAGTTACGACCTTAACTAATTGCTAAGAAACCATCAAATACATATTAGATCTAATTAAATGCTGATGGCCTCTTAATTTAAATGTATTTCAATATGGATGATAAGCCAAGATACTATTACTTAAATAAAATTGAGGGGGAAGCAAAGAGATCATTGCCGTGCATCAAACTACTTTGAAATGCTCTATTTCCTTTGAAGTTTTTCGTTTGAGAAGTGCGTAGTTGAAGAAAACATAAAATATAAGATGAAGTTTAAGGTCTTTGAGAAACGAAAGTGACTCAAATATAGAATAGATGTCTTTTTCTTTAAAATAAATAAAAGATGTCTTTTTCTTAATAATAAATAAAATAAAATAAAAAATTGTAGCACCCAGACCATTTTGTATTTGGGCCTTCCTTCTGAGATCAGGAGTCTTGGATGCCGTATTTATTTTAGATTTTGAAACAAAGCCCATTCTATAACAGCTTTTGAGGCCCATTTGTATAAAGATCTGCCATTATGACTCATGTCAAATTAGTACGACATAAAAACTTAAGCTTCTAAATAATCTAATTAAATTGATTTGCCATGAAAGATCGAAAAACTATATTTATCCTTTTAAACCTTAGTTTGGATGACAATCCTTTTAAATTGATTTTATATCTTTTCTTTTTTTCTTTTTAGTTCCTGCCATCAGAGCCTTAATATTTTCAGATTTGATTTGTGAGTACGATTCTCTTGTATGTGAACTTTATGTCTTTAGATCTGGAAGATTGAATTGTACGAATAACGGTTTGAGATTTTGTCTTATTATTTAAAAGAAATTGCCATTTAATAATGATTGAACAATTAAAATCTTTCATAACTTGATAGTGCGTCTATTTTTCCTTGATACATAGTAGCAAAAAACTCTTCTGCGTACATGATTTAGAGGGAAAATCCTGCACTAGAAAGACAGCTCTATTTGTCATTCACGGAAGGATTAGATGTTTGAAAAATTATGATTATTCACCGATATTGTAAAGGATTTTGTTAGAACTATTTTCTTGTAACAAATATAAAAAAGAGTAATTTATTTTGTATTAATTTGATATTTATAAAATTATTTTCTTTCTTAAAATAAAAAACCCAAGACAATAACATTGGAAGTTGTTTTCTTAAGACATATATCGAAAATTCTATTGAAAAAAAAAAAAAAAGAGAGGAAGAAATACATCAATAATAATATAATAAATAACTTGCCAAAATAAACAAATAAAACCTATATATCTATTAGACTATTACGGATCACAGAACTTGTAAAAATCTATTACTTATTTTACCAAAATCTAATGGGTTGTATGTGAATTTGAATCAATAAAATACACCAAAATTAATGGTAGCATATGTTAATTAAGCTATGTTTGATTTCAGTTTGCTACTTTTCTCTTGTTCTCTCATTTTTCTTAATTTCCCTCCAATATTTAGTATTTCTATGCTAAAATAAAATCAATATTAATTGTCAAATTAAAGAATATTGGATATAGTTTGGACCATTTTATTTTATCAATAATTTTAAGCTAATATTTTTTATATTTAATACGATTTGTATATAATCTACAATAGTGTAAGGGTCCGTATAATAATTTTTCTATGTGTTTGGTATACTTTTGAAAAAAATGGTGTATTTAATATCACAACTATTGACTTAGGTTATACTATGCTACCATCAATTGACATGGAATTTTTATGACTATAACTATAGGATAGTTCTAAGATCACCACACCATTAATTATTACGGTCCTATAATTTCATGTTTTAGTTTGGGACATACGACGTTTAATTAGTGTAGTACTTGAGAAAAAAGGAAAATATTGGACAAAGTTAGAGCTTCTAGACTATTCTAGGTTCTAGACTATTCTAACTTATTCTAAGATTTTAGATTGAAAAAGAAGATAATATAGTCCAAACACAAGAGCAAACTCAGAGAGGAGCAAAAATTGCAAAATCATGAAAAATAAATAAATCGCCATTGCATTTGCCTTCTAGGCCAAACAATATATATGGAAATCTTTACCTTCTTTGTGTTTTTCTTATTCCAACTTTTCATATTATTAGCATGTGATTTTTCAAGGCCAAGTAATCACCCCTCATGATCAGTGAAAAGTAGTCATTACTAACCTATTAGGAAAGAAAGCCAAATTAAGAGTTATAGATCAATTTCTAACATTCCATGTACACAGGTAAAAACAATCTTTAATGCACCATAGTATTTCAAGTTTGGGGATTATATCAAAGGGATCGTGCACCTCACTGCATAGCTTAATAAGATTGGTTTTGATAGGTATCACACTTATTCTTGTGTTCTAAAAAATGCATGCTAATAATTCAAAACAAGTGTAGGCATACATGCACAACATTGAAGCAATAGTGATAAAAACATAACTTAAAACTTATGTAATCATACAAAGCATAAATATAAACAAGTACATATCATCATAAAGCATAATCAAAACAAATCATCCTAATATTTATCATGTTTTTCTTACTATATATATATATATATTTCAAACATAAAAACATCATTTACTTATAATATATTATTTTTAAAATATAAAGAATGTGGTGTAAACAACATCATAATTCGAAAGATTCATGCTTTATTGGTCAATATAGTAATTTAAAAATAATAGTATCAAAGCAACATCCCGAACTTGCTTCTAATAATCATTAGGCATGTGTAAATAAAATAAAGCATCCTAAGCTTGCATATTATAGATAAAACATAAAATAACAAGTAACCTAAACATGCAATTCTAATACAAGTAAAACATAGAAGGTTATGATTCATTTATCGAGTTAATAGAGAAAAAGGGAGGTTTTGAGATTTAGTCTTGCATAAAAGGAAGGTTGCTTATGTATCTCAAAAAAAAAATATATATATATATATATTAATAAAATAAAATAAAATAAAATTATCGTGGTTCATAATTGATAAACTCGAGAAGTTTACAAAAAGGGTTTTTTTTTCTCTTTCATCGAGCTTTTTTTTTAAGTTAATCTTGCATGCCAATCATTAATCAATCCATTCACATCATCAATTCATACTCAGTTTCTTTGAATACAAATAAGGGTTTCAAGTTGTTGGCCTCTTTAATACCTTTTTTTGTGCGCGTAGAATTTAATTCATTGTTCTTTGTAATCAACTCTTAAGTAACCCTTACAGACTTGATCACCAACTACTCATGACTCGATCCTTGTGTTTGATCTTTTTTCTCCTTTAATGGTATGCACCTTGGAATGCAATTATGTATGAACAATAATTTCAAAGAAAAAAAAAGAATTTTTTTCTTTTAACTTAGCAAAGCGCAATAAGTTAACAAAAGAATAGATGGAAGAAAATGAATGGAGATTCTAAAAAATGATTCTCTTTTGCTTTGAGACCCTAAGATATGTTTTAATATGATTAAGGATGGGTCTAGAGTGTTGGTTTGGGTCTTTCTTCATGTTAAGCTCAAAACCCATGTATATAAAATAAGAAAAAAAGAGCAGAGAGAGAGAGAGAGAATAGAAAAGACAATAAAAAGAAGACCAAAATAGGAAAAGTTGGTCATATAAGTGACCAACATAAAAGGTCGCCATGTGACTTTTATTTTATGCATCAATGTAGACAATAACAAAAGCTATAACGAGTCGATTAAAAAAAAAAAAAAAAGAGATGGAAAATTTTTTCGTGTTCAAAGAGAGAGAAAGGTTACTCCTTATCTTTGTTGCCTAGATTGGAAGGTGATTTCAAGCACGATTGAGATGAAATTTTGATATATTGTTCCCGACGATGAGCTCGTTAATTTAAATAATATTGATCATTGAGAAACTTTCATCTTTGAATATTTCTCAAAAACCTACGTGGTGAAATCTAGTCTCTCTTTTTTTCTTTTTTTTTATTGTTAGAATCCATCTTTATAATGATGATTGTCGCAGTGGACATCAAGTCAATGAGCTTAAAATTAAGAAAAAAGATAAAAAAAAATCATTGCCTTGTATTATAAGTCACTAAAAACTCAAATGATTGATCTACTTAGATTTCTAGGATAAAATGTTGGTTACATGTAGGGAAGAAAAACTCACCCTACGTTGCCTATTTAAGGTTGGCTACATCACATGCAAAGTCTAAACTAATTCTTGGTTTTGAGTATGATGAAAATCTATGTCTATTTGAGTGTGTTTGCCATCGGATCGTAGACTACTTAGTCAACTCGATTTAGAATTTGATCGGTCAAAAGCTTTGTTCTCAATCGGAGACATGCGAGTATTAAATTTGATGAAAATCTACTTAAATTACCAAAAACTCAAAAAAATATAGAAAATCAAGAAAAGTGATTTGAATATGTAGATCCTAAACTATGATTTTAAAGCCATGTGGACTCGAGTGCCATAAAAAATGACACAAACTTAGAAGTGATAGTTTTACATATATATATATATATATATATATATATATATATATATATATATATATATATATATATATATATATATATAGTATATCAATTTTGAAATATGTGACTCGGATAAACAATTTAAAACAACATAACTTAAAAGTCAAGGTTTTAAAATGATGCATACTCAAAAGTTACAATTTCATAAGAAAACTTTGGTAAATGATTTTAAAACGGCATGAACTCAAAAGTTAAGTTTTCAAAAACAACGCGAACTTAGAAGTAGCAATTTCTCAAGTAAAACTCGAGCAACAATTTTAAAACAACATCAACTTAGAATTCAAGGTTTTAAAAACAATGCAAATTCAGAAGTTGCTATTATATAGAAAAACTCATAACCAATTTTAAAATAACATGAAATCAAAAGTCAAGGTTTAAAAAAAATGCAAACTCGAAGTTGTAATTTCTCAAGAAAAATTTAGGCAATGATTTTAAAATGAAATTAACTCATAATTTAAAGTTTTAAAATGATGCAAAGTCAAACATCATGTTTTCTAAGAAAACCTTAAACAACAATTTAAAAATAACTAGAACTCGAAGTCAAGGTTTTAAGACACCGTGAACTTAAAAGTCACGATTTCTCAAGAAAAACTCGGGAAGTGTTTTTAAAATGACATGAACTCATAAGTTAAGGTTCGTGAACTCAAAAGTTGCAATTTTTTGGAAAAAATCACAAACAATTTTAAAACGACATAAACTCAAAAGTTAAGGTTTTAAAACAATGTGAACTTAGAAGTCATGATTTCTTCATTAAAACTCATAAAAGATTTTAAAATGACATGAACTCAAAAGGCAAGGTTTTAAAAATGACATGAAATTGAAAGTCATAATTTCTCAAGAAAAACTCTCAAATAATTTTAAAATGACATAATCTCGGGAGTTGATGTTCTAAATTGATGAGCACTAAATAGTCGTAATTTCTCAAAAAAATCTCACAAAAATTTTTAAAATGATATTAACTCGAAGTCAAGGTTTTAAAAACAACATGAGAAGTTGTGATTTATTGAGAAAAAAACTTATAAAAAGTCGACAACAACAACACAAGATCATTTTTCACAAATTTGTTTAAAGACAAACGAAAATCAAACTTACAACAACCAAACAAATCATTTTGATAAATCATTAACGATAGCATTGGGGCTTTTACAAAAGCCATTCAATTGAAGACTAATTATATCACATTTAAGAATAATTTCAATTCAAGTATTCAAACATTCATAAGTCAAAGTCATATCAAGACTAGTACTCGTCTCAAATAATTGAAGAAATAAAATTCTATTCCCATCCTTCTAATTTATTTTGACTTAAAATCCTTAGGGTCTTAGACCCCTTGGGTTTGATACATAATATAGGATCATTTACATTTTAAATTATTAACGATTTTTTGACAAAAATATCAAATATTCAATATAAATAGAAGAACAATAATAAATTAAAGTCGGCTTAGAAAATGCTAGAAAAGATCAAAATATCCCTAGCCATCCTTAGAAAACTCTCATTTTATCCTTAGAAAACTTTTAAAATGACCATATTACCCCCGACACGTAACAAACATTTGTTGTTAAAAATTACGAAATGCCACTATCATCAACAAATGCCTAGAAAGATAAGTTTTACACTCGAAGCAATCACTTTGTTGCTAATTTTTCTCTACTTTTTCCTTCTAACTAACATCCAAAAACTAGTCTAGGATCTTATATTGATGTTCTTATACATCTCTAAATAATTTTTACACACTCAACAAGTTAGAATATTAAGAAAATCAAAATAAAAGACGTAACTCACTCATCTTTTTCTCGCCTATTTTTTTTTCTTGTTTTTCTTTTTCAGTAAAGTAACCCACTTTTAGCCTTGGTTTCTACAAGTGATTGTAATTAAAGCATTTGGGATGTAGATATAATATCCCTCTACACCTTAAATAATTTTTATGCCATTAACAATAAGTCGAGCAAGAAAATTGAAAGTAAAGACCCCAAACCCGAGCTTGTTTTTCTCTAGATTTGTTTTTGGTTGACCAACCTACTTTTATCTTTCATTTCTAAGACTTTTTCTATCAAATATTCACAACAAAAGAGTTTAGAGTCTAACCATAATACCTTTCTACATCCTCCAAACAAGTTTTGCATATTTATGGAACAAAAGGAGTAAGAAAATTGAAGACAAAAACCTTTATCCAACTAGTTTTTTGCCTATATTTTCCTTTCATTTTTTTAGTTAACCAACATACTTCAACCTTTCATTTCTAAGGCTTTTTCTTTCAAATTACCTTAACCAAATAGTCTAAGGTATAGCATGTAACCCTCTATATCTCTAAATAACTTTTGCACATATAATGAAACAAGATGAGTAAGAAAATCAAAGATGAAAACCCTACCCAACTTGTTTTTTCTTAGTTTTATAGTGCTGAATAACCCCATTTTCTATCCATTTTAATTATATTACATGAGTTTTTAACATAAAGTAAGCTTACAAAGGCATCACATGCATGTTATAAATAAAAAGAAAGATAAAAAAGGAGAAAGATACTAGCTTGATGTTTAAAAATACTGGTGAAAGTGATATGTTGGCT
Source organism: Dovyalis caffra (assembly GCA_963924115.1). NCBI lineage: Eukaryota > Viridiplantae > Streptophyta > Magnoliopsida > Malpighiales > Salicaceae > Dovyalis > Dovyalis caffra. Next base: position 129,615 of record CAWUPB010000827.1, on the reverse strand, counting down.
TGGTTTGACAATAATTTCACCCAATTCTTTTCTTGAGTTTCTTACAATTTTGTTCCCCCCCCCTCCCCCCATTTCTTTGTCAAAACCAAAATCTCTCTAAAACTATTTCTTTTCCAAACTTTTTCTTTATTTGGTAACCTTTAAAGTCCCTCATGTTTCTCATTTTGGGCCATTTAGCTTTGTCTATTAATCTTCACCATCTAAGATTTATCTCTAGTTGTCTTTGACTCTCATTGTAGTGTGAATAAAAAAATATGAAGAGGGAGATGTTGGTGGGTTCATGAAGCTAAAAAAATGGCCATCTTGCGTAGGTTGTTGTTGTTTTTTTTTGTTCTTTTTTTGTTTTTTATGATCTTTTGGCTTAGGTTTAGGTGAAGAAATAGGGATAAATCAAGAAGAAAAATAAAAATTTTGATGTGTTGTTATTTGACTATCAATGGGGTGGTATCTAAACCCCCCCCCCCAAAAAAAAAAAAAAAAGAAGACAAAATAACTAAGAGAATTTTTTATTATATTTTTTATTTTTTTTTAATGATGGAAAGAGAGGGAAGAAAGGGAAGGAGAAGCTAAAAGGTGAGTACAATTCAGTCCTTTGATTTTAGCATTTTTCTTCATTTCATCCTTATGCTTTATTTTTACTTCAATGGTGCCCTTGATTAGTGTCTAATTTCTTTGCCTTAATCTTTGTTCTTTTAAAATTATGAAAAATGTGCCATTTTCTTCATTTCTAATTCTTCTATTTCCCTATTTTTTTTATTTCTCTAGTCCTTAATCTTTTAATTTTTTTCCAATTACACTCCTACTTCTTTCAAAAAATTTTTTTTATTCTTTTTGCCTTTTTTGTTATTGATTCTTCTTAATTGACCCCCAATTATTCAATTATCTTTAATCATTTTTATTTTTTTATCTCTCTCTCCCCATCCCCCTCCCTCCCCACTATTTGAAAAAAAATAGGAAAAATACTAGCATCATTTCAATTATGAAAATTTATCAAAATGCATTAAAATCATGTAAAAATCAGGAAAGATGTGCTCCACACAATTTATTTTTTGAATTTTTGCATAAATTATTTTAAAAAAAATTTTTCTTTGAAAAATTATGGAGAATAGAATTAGGTGTTGACAATGACTTTGATGCTTTGATGTATATCCTCTAATTGAGCCTAAAGAAGAATTAGGTATCTCATTATTTGATATAGTGGGTGAATTTGAGTGGAATACAATTCCGTAGTTTTTTGTTTCCCACATTGAGGTTTTTTAGATAAAAATTCATATGTTAATTATTGTTGTGCTTAGTTATTCTATTTTAATTATTAATGATTGATTTATCCTAATTTTAGTTCCATAAAAGAGAAAAAATAATTAAGATTAGTGGTTATGATTTTGATTCATAAATGTGCCTTTTTCCAATAGAGGGGTATCGAGTTTTAGGTTGTATAGATTGATTTTTCTTTATAGTTGAAATGGTGAAGCAAGATTTGGACATGACAAAGGTCACTAGCTCAAATTATTTTCTATAAAAGATATTGATGGAGGATCACCTTTACTACAATGATCCAGCTTTTTTGATTAAGTGCAAAGGAAAAAAATGTACTGATTTTGAGAAGACAAAATGAAAGTCAATGAATAGAAAAGCCATAGTTGCTATCATAAAATAGGTATTTTCTAAATCCATAAACTATATTCTAAAAAACATGGCTACTATAAAGTTTGAAGGTTTTTGAAAGAAACCTTTACTAAGGAGAATCCACAAAACAAGGCTTTCGTGATTAGTGACCTTGCAAACTTGAAGTACGAAGATGGTGAAGAGGCTTCAATGCATTTAAAATGACTTCTAAGGATTTTTTAATCAATTGACATTGATGAATCTTGAATTAGTTGATGAGATACAAGTACTAGTCCTATTGAGTTTATTGCTAGATAGTTAGAAGACTTTGGTAGTATCACTTAGCAAATCTATTTCAAATAGAAAGCTAACTTTGAAAACAATAAAGGATAATATTCATGATGAAGAGAAATAGAGAAAAGGGACAAGCATTTTAGAGTCTTATGTACTTGTTATAGAAAAATAAGAGAAGTCAAATTAGATTTTTTTTTTTTTTTTTAAGATAGATAACTTTGAAAACAATAAAGGATAATATTCATGATGAAGAGAAATAGAGAAAAGGGACGAGCATTTTAGAGTCCTATGTACTTGTTATAGAAAAATAAGAGAGAAGTCAAATTGGATTTATTTATTTATTTTTTGCAATAAGAAAGATAGAAAGTTTGATGTTAAAAGAGACAGATTGAAGTCTAGGAGGAGATCTTAGTTAAGAAAAGGAATAAAATTTTTATTATTATCATAGGCGTCGATATATCCAAAAGAATTGCAAAAAGTATAAAAGGATTAGAGGGGTAAAGCTAAAAGTAAGAATAAAAAGAATTGTATAGCTGTAGTTGTTTATGATGATGGTGTTGCCTGTTTGTGACGATAATTGTGTAAATCTTGCTTGTCGGGACACCACTTGGGTTGTAGATTCAATTTTTTTTTTTTTTTTTTTACCATGTTACCTCCTAATGGGATTTTTTGCATCCTACACTAGTAGAGACTTTGGTCAAGTTAAGATGAAAAATTGAGAGATGGCTAGTGTTGTGAGTATATGAGATATTTGATTGGAAACCAATTCTAAGTGAAAGTTATTGTTTAAGAATGCTAGGTATATATCCAATATGCACCTAAACTTGATAAAGAAGGCTATCACAATTACTTTTAAAGATGGTAAATGGAAGCTCTTGAAGATTCTTTGATTCTTTCTAAAGGTAAGAAAAAGGTTCTATACATATCATAAACCAATATGATTAAAAGGAAGGTGAATGCAATTGAAAATGCCTCCACCGATCTATGACATATGTGGCTTAGACACTTGAGTGAGAAATGTCTTAGTATTCTTGCAAAAAAGAACCTTTTTCATTTGAAAAGTGTGAACTTGAACACTTGTATTCATTTTTTAGCTAGTAAATGACATAAAGTGACATTTCATAGATCACATTCATATAAAAGATCTAACATTCTTACTTAGTTTATACTAATGTTTGTTTTATAATTGACAAGTCTCTTCAAGGCCCTTTTTATTTGTTAGATCTATTAATGATTATTCAACAAAAAAATTGGGCCACTTGAAATTCAAAGATAAGATGCTTGATGTCTTGAAAGATTTTCATACCAAAGTTTAAAGAAAAACCGATAGAAATATAAAATGTGTCTAAATAGATAATAGAGTAAATACTTGAGTTTATTTGAAAATTATTACATGGAACATGGAATTAAGCTTGAGAAGACATTTCTAAAGACTCAACAATTGAATTAAGTGGTAGAGGGAATGAACAAGACTATTGTCAAAAGATTCGAGTGTATGCTTTCTCATGCAAAGTTGTCAAAGTCTATTTGAGCTGAGACAATGTTAACTACGAACTGTTATGATCAACCTTTCTCTATCAATTCCTCTTAATTTTAATGTGCTAAAGAGACTATAAAAAGGGAAAGATGTTTCTTATCCACAATTGATAATGTTTGCTTGTAGGGCATTTATGCATGTTCTTAGAGATGAAAAATTTAAGCTTGATAATCGGATATAATAGCATGCTTTCTTAGATTAAGAAGATGATCAATTTGGCTATAGGTTATGGGATCTAAAAGAGAAGAAAATTATCCAAAGAAAAGATATTTTCTTTAAAGATTTGACTACTAAAGATTTTGAACAAAAAGAGAAAGTAGAGTCATTTCAATCTACTCTTGCTAGTTTGGATCCAAAACTTACTTTATAGTTACCTTTGATGTCTTCTAACCATAAGGGAGATTTGGAGAATGATGTTGGTGATGGTTTACATTTAGAGCTAGTAGTTGATGATCTAAAGTTAGCTAATGAACAACATGATGAGCCACGACTGAAGAGGTCCACTAGACCTCGCCAAGCTTCCATCAAATATCTATTGTAATATCTAAATTTATTTTCTATACTTTATGTGCATATTTATTTTGATAAGTATGTTCATGCCATGCTCGTATTATTATTGATAAGTTTTTAGTTTGCAAAATTAATGTTTCTAAGTGTTATATATGTGAATAGTGAATTAATTGACAAGTGAAGGACTTAGAAAATATGACTTAATTAAGTACTCCCATACATGTGCTAACCTAGTATTAAAATTTAATTTATATCCTAAACATTAATCTAGGAAACAATCTCATAAATAGGTATTTCACCTAAATTAAAATGTCTAAATGTAAAATAACCATCTTAGGACATGCGCCTTATTAAGGTTATTTTAGTTTAAAAGTTTCGACCAAGAGAGGAAAATAAAAGAGAGAAAATTTCTTCTTAGGGTTTTTCATTTGTATTTTCATTTGCCTTAATTCTTTTACGAGAGAGATTAGAACACTTAAGAGAGGAAGAGAGCAAAAAGACTTAAACAGTTGAGAGAAGCCTAGATTAACAAGAAAGGAAGCAATGAAAGAAGCTAAAATTATCCAAAAGAAGGTAACTCTGGCTGAGAGAAATAGAGTTTGACTAAGAAAAAGAGAGTTAGGCTAAGAGAAAGGGAGTTGGTCGAAAGCCAAATCTATCCGGATTTGGTTGAGAGTTTAAGCAAGGAAGAGAAGTGCAAAATTAAAGGCTTCTAAGGTTATTCTAACTTTAATCAAACCTAAGATAAGTGTAAGTCCGTATGTATTGATTTGGTGATATGTGTTCATATGAAACCTATGTTTTTTATTTATGCAATTGAATGAATTATGATCAATTAATGCTTGGATTAGGAAAGATCATATATCCCATGGATATACGGAATAAACAAAAAAATTTCTCCATCTAGGATTTCTAAGATCATGCCATTGAATCAATTAATCATATATCAAAATGAATATAAATATGGGTGAAAGATTACTTCTTGTAGTGTAGAAATAATTTAAGTAAAAAAGAAACCATCCAAGTGTTTGGCCTCCATTGATTATCCATGCAGCTCAAACACCCATACAAGAAATAACATAAATCCTAGAGTGCCGGCTCCAATCCTTCCGTGTAGTTAAATTTTCTCTAGAAATAATTTAGAGTAATTTATGCCAACCCTTGAGTGAAAGAGAAGAGTGATGAGTTTAAGGGAGAGAAAACTATTTTTTCTTTTTTTTTCTCTTTCTTTTTACCATGTGTCTCCTTTTTTGTTATATGATGTCACCTTTCTCTCCTTTATTTATATAGGGGGTGGAAACTTCTCCTTATAGGTCAAGGAGATGTTACCATGTCGGCTTTGTCTAATCTTATCCTTATAAACCCTAAGTCATATCTAATAATGCTCAAGTTTATCCTTTCACCAAAAATATATTACGAGCTTTTAAATTGAGCCTATTGGCCCAAAATCTTTTGGCCTAACTAATAACTAATTTGAACCATCTAAATAAATTGGATAAGATATTTTTAGGAGGCCTACATTGGGAAACAATTTTCAAAATTACCCATAAATCTAAATTAGGAAATTAATTTTCTTTTCAAATAACTTTCTTTCAGATTTAGAATTGGGTTTCAAATTAGGAAATTGATTTTTCAAATAAGAAACATTAAAAAATAGGAAATGTTTTCCAAATCTTTGTTTCTCTTTTATTTTGTGAATGTTTAAACTTATGCGTATGACTCAATAGGCTCTTAGATACGTTAGCAATGTATCAAAAAGATAAAAGATATCTCTTTTATCTCTTTATACATAAATCAAGATTAGCCTCTAGTAAGATATAATGACTACGCGAGTTCTCTAAGAGGATTAATTAATACGTAATTACCTTTCATAAGTATGATTACCATATAATTCATTCCTCATGTCAATTTATCAAAGTGTGATCTCAAATTTGGTTTATATTTTATTCGATTATGATCACATAAGTTTTTTTTAATTCCCAAATGTCTTAGCTCTAAAGTAAACCAACTATGCTCTATTGGTATACTCCTATTGTGGCCATAGATTCCTTGAGTAGACATTCATCGAATTGCGATGTGATAACTCCTTTAACATATAAGAAATGACATGTCATATTTCAATCATACTTATCTCTCTTAGATTCCTAGTGAACTCAACAAATTACCTACATGTAGCTCTTAACTAATCTCATCGAAATAAGTGTCAAAGTACACTAATCTTCTAATGAGATAATCATGATGAATTGAAGTCAAAGGACTAGTTGTACCCTTCTCGTATGAGATTCCTATAGACTAAACCAAATGGGTTCTCATACGAGTCATGTGTACTAATATGTTCTCTAACATTAATCACCTAAGTGCTTACTTGGACATTACCATTCCAATAGGTGTGAGAACTCTTATTGCTATCTTATATCAAAAGCATAGCACTCACAAGTCTTGTTTCATATAGTCAACATCCATTCTTAACAATGTTATAACTTGGGATATTTATTGAATCATTTAAGTGCATTTATATTTGTCTCACATATTTTGATCAATCATTAATGCCATGTATATCATATGGATTTTTATCTAATTCTATCAAATTATAAATAACTAGAATTAACAGAAAGACTTTTTTATTAATATCAAAATGCAACGTTAAAATACATCAAACTACCCAAATAAGAAAAACTAATGTTGTTCATGATTGTTTTAAGGCTTGATGTTTCAGCATTATCATGTCATGTTAATTATGTTCATGAAATGCTTAATGCCAATGGTTTATGTTCATATATGTGTTTAATAATGTGTTCTAATTATATTTACACAATGAAAAGTGTTATGTCTTGATTTCAAGCATTCAAAAAAAGATATGTACATGATTTTATGGGGACAATGATTATGGCTAAACACGTTCAAGTGGGATAAGGGAGAATGATTAACCTTTTGTGAGGTTCATTGAATCAAACATGTCTAGTGTTTTTATAGATTTTCATGGTGATGGTTTAAAAAGATGATTGAATTTATATACATTCGGTGGGTTATGTCCGGAAGACAGAAAATGTATTTCAAGCATGAAAAATGATGGTTTTACTTACATACATGTATGGTTGCACTTACTCGAGCTTTACCTCACTTTGTTTATCTTGTGATGTAGATGAGTAAAACAATATTTGAGGATTGGTTAGATGCGTTGAAGATGTTATTCATGAACTACGGACTTTGCTAAATTATGTACTATAGGTCTAGGTTTAAAATTTGAAGGCTAAACCATTACTAGGTATCGGCACTTTTAAGTATTATCTAGGTTCAGCCATTTTGGGTTGTAAATCATAAACTTTTGATCATTTTGGATATGATACCATATATATTGATGAGAATAATGGATAATGAAATTTTTATGTGAATTTTGGATATGTTGATAAATTACTTAAAGTATGAATGGATTAATGAAATTATGAAAATGATATTAAGTTATATTGGATATGAATGGCTTTAAGCTTGTTACAACTTGTTAGTTTTAATCCGGGGATGAAAATAAAATGGTATATGATTTATATAAATTGTTTAGGTTGCCCAATTATGCAAATAATTTATTAGCCTTAAATGTCAAATTTTAAAAAACCTTGAACTTTAAACCGAATGAGGATTCTGTTGTGAATTGGGATGGAGATCTAGGGTAGAGGACATAGTACATTGCCTTGCATCTTCGAGTGTAGGATATTATAATAGCACTCTCGACCTTCTTATTGGTCCATGGGTGTTACATCTTTCTCATGATTTTGTATTGGTTATTGATGGAAAAAAGTCAAAATGATTTAAATAAGATATGTCATTTGAGAAGAAAAAAGAGTGGTTAAAAGCCAAACAATACTAAAGGAAAGAGAGCACAAAGAACAAACTAGTGTTAAGATTGAAAACTAAAAAACAAAAATGCTTAGAACCACAATACAAGGCTAAATTGGTTGTGAGGGATTTTGGTCAAAAGAAGGATATTTATTTTGAAGAAATTTTTCACATATAATCAAGATGTCTTTAATCCAAGTGATACTTGGTTTAACTGCTAGCTTAAATTTAGAATTTGAATAGCTTGAAGTGAAAATTGTCTTCCTTTATGGTAACTTAGATGAAGAGATCTACATATAACAACCTAAAAGGTTTGAGGTGAAAGGCAAATAATAGTTAGTGTATAAGCTGAAAAAAAAATTTCTTATGCATTGAAGCAAGTTCCAAGATAATAATATAAAAAATTTAAGTCTTTCACAATGGATTATGGTTATGATAGAACCACTTATGATAATTGTATATTTGTAAAGAAATTTATTGATTGCAACTTCATTATTCTTTTGTTATATGTGGATGATATCATGATTGTTGGATATGATGCTAGAAAGATTTAGAGTTTGAAAAAAGAATGGTGCAAGTCTTTTTTAATTAAAGACTTGGGATCTGTAAAATAGATTCTTGACTTGAAAATTACTTGTGATAGAATGAATGAAAAAATTTAAGTATCTTAATATAGACATGATGAACTAACTCAAAATGGCACCATTAAGACTTTCAAGAAAGAAGTGAACCAAAAGCTTTTCATCATAAGTAATTTATGTCCTCTTATGTAAGTAGATTCTATGGTGAGTTCTAGGACATTGAATCCTAGTCTATTTGGAAAATTCAAGCACTTTAAACTTTCTAGAAATCACAACATTTGGAATCAAGCATTTGTCCACAATCAAAAGAGGATTATACATATCATCGACCTCGATAGCTCCGAGATGCTCTTTAATGGCATTATGCTTCTTAATTTTGATTTTTGAGGTCATTTTTCCTCATTAATAGCCAAATCAATTATAGGAGCTACCTAATTTTGCAAAGTATATGGCTTCCATGGAATCGAAGCTAAAGAATTCAAAAAGAGTTAGTTTATAAATGCTCCTAATTGTAGTATGACTGGTTGGATTCACAATGCTAACAACCTCTTAGTAAGGATAGGAATTGCCATTCGAGTAGTAGGTATTGGTATGGTAGTGAACATCTCAAGGATGGTAAATGACTAACCCATTTCTTGATTTGGCAACGCTTTAAAAGGTGTTTAAGTATGCAAACATTGCTAAAAAAAAAAAAAGCTAGCCTAGACATTTCTCTTGTTAAAACATTTAACTCTTTCCGATTTTACTCGAATTAAACTCTTTCTTTGTTATTTATTTTTTCTTTTCCTTGAGTTGTCAACTCTTAAAGGGAAATATAGTTTTGATAGGATGACCTATGATTCTTTATTTAGAAAAATAAATAATAAAAAAAAATAACATAAATATCATATTGACATAAATATAGACACTTAAGACTAGATATGGAGTAGCCATTATGGGGTGACAAAAAAGTTCATTTCCTTTTTAATTCTTCATCCATGAGAATTGTTAAAAACTCATTTTTTTACTCGGCTTTAGCATAACCACCTTGTAGATAATCTCTCTCTCTAAGTGGAAGAGCTTCGCATTCGACTGATAGACTATCATTGTCTTAAACAACATTTGAACTTTTTATCATCCATCTTGAAATATCATGACCAAGTTATCTCTCTATCAAGGTTTCAAACACATCCGACTTGCCTAGTATTCCTAACAAGGTAGGATGATCCTAAGGTCCGATTCTAACTACTATATGAATGGATAGCCTCTATCTAAGCCTTAAAAGGGTACCTTTTAGCCTAATGAAGCTTAGTAGAATATCTAGGACCAACCACAACAATACTATCAATCATAAAAACCATTGATTACCCATCACAAGATGATAGCTAGCAAGAAGGCTTGAGGTTTCATGGATGTTTACCCGAGACAAATCCCATTAGGGAACCACTACCAACTTTCTAGAATCTTAGGTAAATGCAAATGACATTATGATGATGTAGTGGTGTATGCAAGGGCATTACTCCATATCTATATCAATAATTAAAAATAAGGACTATAATTAAAAAGGAAGGTTGTATAAAAGGAAAAACATATAACATATTGACACCAACCATACATGTTCACATAATTTATTGTTGACACAACACATAAATGATAAGAAGTAAAACAAATAAAAACCGGACCAAAAAATTAATCACATAAGCATAGAAACATAACACATATAACCGGAGATTCGTTATACATGCATTCAAAGTATAACCTTAGTATTGTCCCTAATAGAGTAGTCAAACTATCGTAGAGGGCAACAACAATGGGTTTTTGGTGAATGACTCGGCTCTTCTAGGAAAAGATATATAATTAAGAAAGGAGTCGCCACCTAGCATCAAGAATGCTAAGAAACCTTAAAATGTCTAGTCTACGTAAATATTTAGGTATGAGGTCAATTATGAGTAGGGAAGATCGGTATCACCACTACCACGTCTTACCTAAGGTTGGCTACATTATATATGCATATGAAAACTAAAACCTAGTCTTACTATACTATAAACCTATATACACTTGAGTGAATTTCTTTTATTGGGATAAATTGAATGAGTAATTTGGGGTTTATGCGAGTTAAAGATCTATACCTATACTCTAAGGGTAAAAGGGATAGAAATTTAAATATTGGCTAGCACCTAGCGATTGTAAACCTATATCGATAAATAGGTAAGCCTTCGAAATTATGAGTCCATATTGATATAAATGAGAAATAACTAATGATTTTAATTCTCATAATTAAGAAGTCATTGACGACTTCATTTATACAAATAGGAAGGTATTGATAACTTCAATTCATGAAATAAGGAAGCCACCAATGACTTCATCTATATAAGTGGGAAGCCACTAAAAACTTCAGACTCATATAATTAGGAAGTCGTCATTGACTTGATTCACACAAGTGAAAAATCAACGAGAGCTTTAATTCATGAGAATTAGGAGGGTACTGGTGACTTCATCATACAAATAGGAAGTCAATGTCGACTTCAATTAATAAATAAAAAGCCATCCATATAAGTCAAAAGTTGTCGATAAATTCAATTCACAAGATAAAAAGCCATAGCTCACTTCATTCATACAAGTGAAAAGTCATTGATAACTTTCGATTCATAAGATAGGAAGCCACAATCAAGTTCATTGATACAAATTGGAATTCATCGATAACTTTGACTCATAAGATAGAAGTCATCGATAATTTTAATTCATAAGATAGAAAGCCATTAACGACTTTCACACAAGTGGAAAGTCATCAACAACTTCGATTCATAAGATAGGAAGCCATCATCAACTTTTTCCATACAAATAAGAAGCCATCATAGACTTTAATTCTCAATATTAGAAAGCCACTAGCAACTTTATCCATACAAGTAGGAAGTCATCGGTAACTTTAATTAACAAGATTATAAGCCACCGTCAACTTCATCCATATAAGTGGGAAGCCATTGTCAACTTCGATACACATAATTAAGAAACAAAAAAATGGCATGAACATCATGTTCAAATCAAACCATGTCACAAAGGCAAAATCATTCTCAAATACACATATTAGAACTGAAACTTATCTTAGATAAATTACTAAAATTGAAACCCATGCCCAATCCTCCTAGCTCCATCATGGAGTATTAAACACCAATTTTATTACAACTCAAAATACATGGGGTCTTCAATCCTTTTAGGTTTGATACACATTGGTGTATCTAAATGCACTTCAAAACTCATATATGCCTTACAACATCACATTCATCTATAATATCAATTTAAATGCAGTATGGATGATGTTGGAGACTTATCTTATTGGTCAAAGTGAATGAAGAATCTACCTAAGAATATCGAAGACACCTTTTATGGTGAGGACAAATAGCCCCTTCTTCAACTCTTCATTAGAGATGATTAATGTTGTCAACTAAAGGAAAGAAAGTTCAGCTCCTCAAGTCATGACTCTCCTCCTTTCTTACTTGCTTGAACCACTTTCTTTGATTAAGGTTTCAAGGATATTTTACACCTAAACACTAATCCTTACCTAAAATCATCATTTTCATCTTTTAATTGAAATTTTGACATAGCATTTCAAGGATGGTCTCAAGGGTTTTACTAAGGATAACTTGGGGTTGTTTGGCCAAAACCTTAGGGTTCTTTTAGAGGTGTTTATGATTTTTTTTATTATTATTATTATTTTTTTAGGTTAGAAGTTGCTAGCTACAAGGTTGGAAAATTACACCGGCTAGCGATAAGAAATGGAAGAAGTTTATGATGGTTTTGATGGCAACTTGTTATGGGGTCAAAAGGGATTTCAAGGCTGAAAGTTGGTGGATTTAGAGGTTGTTAGGGTAGGTTTTAGTTGATTTTTTTTAGAGGTTTTTAGTGACTCTTTTAAGGGCTAGAAGTTGGAGAAAGTGCACTAGAAATTAGGCGATAGTCGGTGGCAAGAATGGAGGAAAAGAGGAGGGGCTTTTGGTTTATGGCTTTAAGGAGATTAGTGGGCTATTCTATGATGGTTTTATTAAATTTTTTAAGGGGGTTTTGGAGGTTTTTTTAGGGGGTTTTAGTGGCTATTTTAGTAGCTTAAATAAAGGAAGAAATGGAGATGTTGGTGGCAAAAATGACGAAGAAGTGGAAAAGCTTAGGATGGCTATTTAGAGGAGCAAAGGTGAAGGTTGTGAGCTTGGGTTTTTTCCTATAGAGGCTTTTCCTTCTTAATTGAAATGGAGGAGAGAATTCTCTCTCTTATTAGGTTTCTTCTTGGAGAAGAAGATGAATGAATGGGCTCTCCCTAGAAGAGAGAAGAATAGGGATTTTTATAGTGAGGGTTAGTTAGGGTTTTGGAAATTTTTGCATTGCCCTCATCTTTTTCCTATTTTAACACATTTTTCAATTTACCCCTTCCTTCTTTATTTCTTCATATTTCAATTGATAAATTTTTTAATTGAACCCCTAACTTAGTTATTTTTGGTTCGAGTTTCTCACATTTAATCAATTGGGTCTAAAATTCCCATCCTTAACTTATTTTCTTCTTTTTTTCCTTTTTTTCTTTTTTTCTTTATTTTCTCTTTGTCTTTTTTTTTCTAAAATCCCAAAAAATCATAAGATCGCTAAAAAATCCTAATCTTAGGATAAAAATTACACAATCAAGCAGATTAAACAAAACACATTTAGTTTTTGTATTTTTAACTTTTAGGGAAAATTTGTAAAATAAAGCGGTAAAAAATTAGGTGATAACACTAAGGATTTGCTATACTACCTTTTATCAAGTTCAATCAATACTTGAAAACGAGATAAAGAGGTTGTTCTTTGAGAAATACTTTCCTACATATCGAGCTACCAACATTAGAAAAGAAATATGTAGTATTATGAAGAGACTTTGTATGAGTATTAGGAGAGACTTAAGAAATTATGTGCGAGTCTGCCTTTATCGGTAGATAAGTGATTACCTCCTTATCCAACATTTTTATAAAGGATTACTACCAATAGAAAGGAATATGATAGATGTTGCAAGTGAAGGAGCATTAGCAAATAAGACCTTAAAAGCTTCTAGAAACTTGGTTGCTAACACGGTAACCAATTTATAACAATTTGAACCTAGGAAAAAAATCATATACCTAAAAAAGTTAACGAGGTAAGTACGTCTCACTTTGAGTGCCAAATTTCTAACTTAATTTCGTTAGTTCCATGGTGATCGGTAGCATTCTAGTAGTGAAAGTGCATGGAATATAATCATGAAGGATCGTACATCCTACGGAAGTATGAAATAAAACAAAAAAAATTTCTTCATCTAAGGTTCTCAAGATCATACCATTGAATCAACTAATCATACATTAACATGAATACTAGTATAAGTGAAAGATTACCTCTTATAGTGTAGAAAAAAATTAAGTAAAAAGAAAATCATTCAAGTATCCGGCCTCTATTGATTATCCACATAGCTTAAACACTCGCAAAAAAAGCTACGTAAATCAAAAAAATGGTAGCTCCAATCCTTCTATATAGTTAATTTGCTTTCTAAAGAAATCAGTCGGGGTTTTGTGATAACCCTAGAGATAGGAGTATGTGTAGCAACTCAAGCTTTTTATTTCTTATTATCATATATGTGTTTTTCTTTCTCCCTTTCACTCGCCTCTCTTCCCTTTATTTATATAAGGGGGTAGCATCATTGTCCTCTAAGGATAAAGAGTTACAACATGTGTGGGCTTTTTGATTTTATCCTTATAAATCTTGAGCCTTATCTAATAGTACTCAAGATTATCCTTCTACCAAAATATCTTACGGGTTTTTAAATTAATCTTATTGGCTCAAGCTCTTTTGATCCAATTAATTTGGATAGTAAAAATAAATTGGTTCAAGTATTTTAGTGGAGCCTCCATTAGAAAATAATTTTCCAAATTACTCTTAAACACCTAGATTAGGAAACTAACTTCCTTTTTAGGTAATTGACTTCTAAATTTGGAGCTAACTTCCAAATTAAGAAACTAGTTTCTAAAATAAAAATCTTTCCATTTTAGAAAAAAAAATTCAAAATAGAAAATTTTCCAAAATAAGAAAATTTTTCTGAAATAGGAAACTTTTCATTTTTGAAAACCTTTTTCAAAATGTAAAACTTTTAAAAATTAAAAACCTTTTCTAAAATCTTTGCTTCTCTTTTATTATGTGAATATTTAAACTTACACATGTAAGTTAATAGGCTCCAAGATATGATGGCAATGTATCAAGAATAAAAGACATCTATTTTATCTCTTGATATCAAGATCGACCTCTAATAAGACATTATGACTACCTAATTTTTTGAGATGATTAATTAATCCACGAGTTACCTTTCACGAGTATGGTTACCATACAATTCAGTCCTTATATCAATTTATTACAATGTGATCTCAAACTTGGTTTATAGTCTATTCAATTATGATCACGAAGTTTTCTTTGATTTCTAAATGTCTTAGCTCAAAAGTAAACCAACTATGCTATATTGGTATACTTTTACTATGGTCACAAATTTCTTGAGCGAGACATTTATCAAAGTGTATTGTGATAAATCCTTTAGCATAAAAGAAATGCTATTTTCTATCTTAGTCATCCACCTATCTCTATTAGATTCCTAGTGCATCCAATGAATTGCCCATATACAACTCTTGACTGAGCTCATCAAAATGAGTGTCAAAGTATATAAATCCTCTAATGAGATAATGTGATGACTTCAAGTCAAAGGATCATTGGTACCCATCTCGATTGAGATTCTTATAGATTAAAGCAAATGAGTTATTATGGCGAGTCACATCTAATGATATATTCTCTAACGATAATCAACTAAGTACTTGCTTTGGTATCATTATGCCAATAGATGCGAGATCTTCTACTACTATCTTAAAGCATAAGCATAACACTCATAAGTCTTACTACATATAGTCAATGTCCATTCTTGATAATGCTACAATTTAGGATATTTAATGATATCATTTAAATGTATCAATGTTTGTCTCACATCAATTAATTAATCATTAATGCAATGCATATCATATGAACTTCTATTTAATTATATCAAATTGTAAACGATAAGAATTAATAGAAAGACTTCTTATGTTAATATATAAAAATATAACATTATAATAAATCAAACCATCCTAAAAATGTTAGATCTTAGGCACCTACACTAACAATCTCTCACTTGTACTTAAGCCAACTAGCCATGTCCTTTATGTCCGACGATCGACTAAGGGTCTCAAGTTTCGGCTATGACAAAGACTTAGTCAAAGGGTTAACTATGTTTTGTTAGTGTGGACCTTTTCTATCCTTATATCATCATGACTGATAATCTCTCTAATCGAGTGGTAGCATCGTAGTAAATGCTTGGATCGTTGATAAGACTTGGGTTCTTTAGCTTACGTTATGGATCCTTTATAGTTGATCATCAAGCCATACGACATTAGAATAAATCTTTTTTTTATTCTTCCATAATAAATCTTTCAATATCTTATCAATGTATCTTCATTGGGAGAGCCTTCACATTCTATGTGATCTATCTCTATAGATCTCAACTCCTAGATTGCGAGCTACTCTCCCATGTCATATATGGAGAAATTCTTGAACACCTAATCATTTACAGATTATAACATGATAATGTCATATCCAAGAAGTATTTCATTGTCTTTATATAGAACAATAAAGATTACTAAGCTCCCACTAACCCTTTGTATACATAAGGTTCATCTTTATTTTTGAAAAGTTAAACTTTTTTATTATTTCATCACAACATTGATTCTTATTCCTAAAGGCATGCTTAAGTCCATAAATGGACTTTTGTAATTTGTAAATCTTATTTTCATGTTGTTTGATGATAGCACCATCAAGATGTGTTATCTATATGTCATTTATTCAATTTTTCATAAAGGAAAACGATTTTGTCTTCCATTTACCATACCTAGAGTCAATGTCTAATATTGTCTTTTCATAGGTATTAACTTCGTCATCCTAAATAGGATACATATCACCATGTGTTGAGACATAAAGATCATATATTTTAAACTTTTGACGAACTCATTGAGACCTATAAAGTTCTTGTGTATTAGTTTATGGGATAGTTATAATTCTTTATAACCTATCTACTTAAGGTTCCACTAGTGGAGTGTCAATTTGTGAGTCTACTCGAATCTCATTGAGTTCAACTTTCCTCCGACTATTTCTAGCATCTATAAATTCCTTCTCAAGGAATATAGCATGCCTAGTCATGACCAATACGTTGTTCTAGTGGTGGGAAAAATAATATCCATTTTTTTCTTTTATATATCTCATAAGTTCGTATTTTATTGATTTGGGCTTTAGCTTGTCTCCATCTAAACGTTTGATATATACTTTAAAGCCTTAAATCTTAAGGAAAGATAAATTCGAGTTTCTTTTCTTTTCATATCTCATATGGAGTATGATCAATAGATTTTGTTGGAACCATATTAAAAAAAAAGGTTACAATAAAGAGTACATATCTCAAAATGAAATAGGGATATTAGTTCAACTCATCATGAAGCTGGATCATGTCTAACGGTGTCTTATTCCTTCTTTCGGACACGGCATTCAATTATAGTGCTCCGGTCGAGTCCATTGATAGAGAATCCTATTCTCTTTTAAGTGATCTAAAAATTCACTGCATAAATAGTCATCACCTCAATTTGATCAAAATGTCTTAATACTTTTGCCAATTCGTTTATTGATTTTAAATATAAATTTTTTGAACTTTTTAAATGCTTCATATTTATGTTTCATTAAGCACACATAACCAAAAAATGATTTATTATCAATAAATGTTATGAAATAATTATTTCTCGCTCTCGATTGGGTGAACATGGGCCCATATTCATCATTATGTATAAGGCCTAACAAATTAGTAGCTCTTTCTCCTTTTCTACTAAAAGAGGATTTTGTCATTTTGCTAATAAGATTCATAGACATCATCAAATGATTTTATGCATCTATTTATAAGTAGTTTGAATATATGATTCTTGTTTATATGTCCAAGTTGACGATAATATAAATATTTATTATTTAGATAATTTTAGTCTTTTAGCATTTATGCTATATATGAGAGTTTCATTATGTTCAAAACATGCAAACTATTATCAATCAAAACATTTTCATATAACAATTTATATTTAAAAATAATTACCATTATTCTTAAATAAAATAAAAAATATCTTATTCCAAACAAGAAATGAAAATAATATTCATAGTCTATACTAGGAATGTAATAATAGTTATTGAGTCTAAGCACAAGCTTATATGGTATTGCTAACTCAAAAAATGCCTACAACTAATGATCCAACTCTTAATCCATTAATGTCGTGTAGGTCATCCTCCCTTAAAGTAATCATCCTTCTCTTTCTAAGCTCCTTCATATTTCTCTAATTATGAGCACCATATCTAGCATCACATCCTCATGAGGTGGAAATAGAAATAGAAAAATTAGCTTTAATAACAAAAATAGCTAAGATAGTTGTAGAACTCTTCTTTTTCACCTCTTCAATGTGCTCCTTATAATTGCGCTTCCAATTCCTTTTTTTGGTGTAATGAAAGCGGATCTGTATCCTTTGGGTTATTCCAAGCCTCGAGCTTTTTCACCTCTCCATTAGGCACAGCAGAAGACTTCTTCTTTTGATGCTTAGGTTTTTTCTTGCCCTTCACCATGCTTTTTCCCTTATTAACAAAAAATACGGAACTTTTGTTTTTGTTGTTAATCTCAAGCTGAGCGTTCCTCGGCATGGACAGTCACTCTCTAAGATTATTTTACATATGTATCATGTTAAAGCTCATGATGAATTATCCAAAGCTGTTGGAAAACCATTACAATATCCGATCAATGGATAACTTTGCATCTATGTGAACTTTAAGATCAATCAGCCTATCGATATAGCTCTATCATCTCGGTGGCATGCTTCTTGATATTGGATCCTTTATCCATTTTGGCTCTAAATAGCGTTCTAACTATCTCATAGTGCTCATGTCCGGTATTCTCCTCAAATAAGATTTTAAGCTTTGCTATGATATCAAAGGCACTCGTGCCTTTATGTTGACATCTATGCTCCAATGTCATAGCTACTAGTATAATACTCGAGAGATGTTCACATCCCTATTTTTGACCCATGTTGCATAAGCTTTAGCTTGATCTTGAGGAAGCTCAACTAGGAGAGGTGTTCCTATCGTATAGAGAATCTTTTCATGTAAGAGGACTATCCTCATATTCATTTCCCATTAGAGGAATTTTTTGCCATTGAAGGTATTACTTCTATCAATAATTGATCGTATCGATATGTTACCAGTTATACTATGCAATCTAACAAGATAGAGAAGTGTACAATTTGTTTAATTGAATTGCATTAATAAAAAAAAACATAAATTAAGAAGTAAAATCTATGTTTGCTCCAACTATTTTCTTCAAGTTTTATAACCTTTAATATCGAACTCAAGAAAATATTTCGATTCATTTTCCTTAATGAGTTAGGACCCTATCCTCTAACATGTCTTAACCTTGAGTTATCTCAATAAGTCATACATGAAGGATTAGGTACGTAACTCCTTACCAATTACATCCAATGCAATTCTTAATCTCATTGGTATAACAACTCCTTATCATCTCATATCTTATGCAACAATTCATTTCAAGTTGGACCCAAATGTTCAAGGACATTGCATGACCCATAATTTTATTCCTTTAAGGAAGAAGTGACCTTGAGTTATCTCAACAAGCCAACAATGACCAATAGAGTTCTCTCCTCATGATGTTGGAAGGCAGCTAACTTGATATTAATTTGAAGGATTTAATATGGTAGGTCTCATCATTTGTTTAATCCTAGCATACATACTAAAAATCAATCACATTAATCTAATCATGCATACTATCAATTGCATGGCAATCATATACATCACATGTATGACTCAAGGACCAGTGAATGGTAATAGATCTCTACTACTAGTCATCTTGAGCTACAAGAAGACTAGTGGGTCAAAACCTAGGTGAAAAGTTATTATAAATTCTTTAAGATTGTCTTCTCTTCTTGGCTTCTTCTTCTGCATCTATTCTAATATCCTATCTTCTACTTTTATATTTTTTTGCATAAGAAACCTTGAGATACAATCAAGGGGAGTAAGATGAGAAGAGAAATACATCAAAACAATAGAGAAGGCAAGACATATAAGCCTTATTTAATAAAAAATTTACAAACATACATTCTCAAAATCTAGGTCGACTTATCCATACCAATCACCATGATTCAATCACATTGATACATGAAATTCAAATGAAACATATTTCATATTAATCATAATTATAAATCTATGATTTTAGTCATCTTATAAAATATTAAAATTTCTTAAATTTTAATTTTTTCAGACTTTTAGGCCTTAAGCTTTTGGGCCTATGAGGCCCATGGGCCGTAACGCCTTATCCGGCTAATGCCTAGTACTGGCGATAGATGTGCACTAGGCCTAGCATTGGCCATTAGCCGAGTGCTTAACACCGACCCTAGCTGGCCATTTGGTTGTTACCTAGCATAAGCCTAGCACCAATAGGCCCGGTACTTAGCATGCTTACAAGTGCCTACCCTCTAACCTAGCATGCTTGTGCATGCTTGGCCTATTGCTTGGCATGCCTAGCATTGGGCATTCTTGGCTCGGCGCGTATCTAGCATGCACTAGGCATGCCTTTCCTAGCACCCCCCAATACATGCCCGGACCTTGTGTGTGCCTAGTGTGTGTAAGGCACGCCTAGCCTTACGTGCACCCGGTATGTAGTTGGCCATGCCACGGGCACGGCATGCACCCGGCGTGCTCGGCTTGCTCGTTGGCATGCATGCACAAGTTCCAACATCCAAAATTAGCCTTGCTTGTGCCCACTTTTCTTAGCCTAAAATTAGTTTTAAAACAATAATAAAATACCAAAAACATAGATTTATAATCAAGAAGAAACAATTTATATAGCTAATCATAATTAATAAAACATACATTTAAAGATTTAACGGAGGCTTTGATACCAATTGAAAAGATCATGCATCCTATGGAGATGTAGAATAAAACAAAAAAAAATTTCTACATTTAGGATTCCCGGGATCATGCTCTTGAATTAACTAATGATATATTAATATAGGTGAAAGATTACCTCTTATAACATAAAAAACAATAAAACGAAAGGGAATCGCCCAAGTATACGTCCTATATTTATTATCCACATAGCTTAAACACCTATAAAAGAAGCTAAAGAAATCATAGAGTGCTAGCTCCAATCTTTCTATATAGTTAATTTGCTTTCTAAAAAATCAATTAGGGTTTTTTACGACAACCCTGAGAGAAGGGTATATGCGACGACTCTAGCTTTTTATTTCTTATTACCGTGTGTGTGTGTGTTTTCTTTCTCCCTCTTGTCACCTCTCTCCCCTTTCTTTATATAAGGGGATTGCATCCTTGTCCTTTAAGGATAAGGAGTTGTAATATGTGTGGGCTTGTTTGATCTTAGCCTTGTAACCCTTGAGCCTTATCCAATAGTACTCAAGTTTATCCTTCCATCAAAATATCTTACGAGCTTTTAAATTAAACCTATTAGCCCAAACTCTTTTGGCCTAATTAATTACTAATTAATTTAGACTATCTAAATAAATTAGGCAAAGTATTTTAATGGAGCCCACATTAGGAAATAATTTTTAAATTATCCTTAAACCTCGAATTAAGAAATTAATTTCTTTTTTGGGTAATTAACTTTCAAATTAGAAAACAGATTTCTAAACAAGAAAACTTTCCACTTTAGAAAATTTTTTCCAAAACGAGAAAACTTTTCATTTTTGAAAACCTTTTCTAAAATCTTTGCTTCTCTTTTATTATATGAATGTTTAAACTTATACGTGTGAGTCAATAGACTCCTAGATATTTTGATAATGTATCAAGAATAAAAGACACCTCTTTTATCTTTTGATACATAAATCAAGATTAGCTTCTAGTAAGGCATCATGAATACCCAATTCTCTAAGAGGATTAATTAATCCATAATTATTTTTCAAGAGCATGGTTACCACACAAGTCAATTTTTATGTTAATTTATCATAATGTAATCTCGAACTTGGTTTATAGTACGTTCGATTATGATCATATAAGTTTTTTTTATTTCTAAATGACTTAGCTCATAAGCAAATCAACTATACTATATTGGTACACTCCCACTATGGCCACATTTTTCTTAAGCGAGATATTTATCGAAGTGTAATGTGATAATTTCTTTAGCATATAAGAAATGATATGTCCTATATTAGTCATCCACCTATCTTCATTAAATTCCTAGTGCACCTAATGAATCACTCCCATGCAGACTTATGACTGAGCTCATCGAAATGAGTATCAAAATACATAAATCCTCTAATGAGATAACCATGATGACTTCAAGTCAAAAGATCATTTGTATCCATCTCGTTTGAGATTCCCATAGACTAAACCAAATGGGTTCTTATGATGATTCATGTCCAATGATATGTTTTCTAACATTAATAATTTAAGTGCTTATTTTGGCATCACCATGCCAATAGGTGTGTGATCTCCTATCTGCTATCTTATGGCATAAGCATAGCACCGATAAGTCTTATTACATATAGTCAATGTCCATTCTTGACAATGCTACGACTTAGAATATTTAATGATATCATTTAAATGCATCAATGTTCATCTCATATTAATTGATAAATCATTAATGTAATACATATCATATGGACTTTTATCTAATTCTATCAAATTGTAAACGACAAGAATTAATAGAAAGACTTCGTTTATTACTATATATAAAAATACAATATTACAATAAAATCACTAATGCAAGGCATATCATATGGACTTCTATCTAATTCTATCGGATTGTAAACTACAAGAATTAATAGAAATACTTTTTTATTACTATATATAAAAATACAATATTATAATAAATCAAATCATCCAAAAAAAAAGTTGGATCTTAGTCACCTATACTAACAATTTAGTGCCTAGACACCATAAATAATATAAAAAGAGGAACCAATCTAGCAAATTCATGCAATTAGAGATCTTTTATGACCAAACCAATATTAGTATGATCTATATTCTAACACATATAATCTTAGTTATGGTAACCAAACTAGCCATAGTTGTTATCAACCTCTTATCCAAGCCGGACAATAAGTGATTTAGTCTCCGAATTCATGTATGTCCTCCGAAAAAGTTGTTATAGTTTTGCAAACAATACTATAAATTTTTAATAGAAAATGAGAGCTAGCATAAAGAACATAAAAACACAAATCAATCATCTTGCAACATCGGTAAGCAAGCTTAAAGATCAAGATTCGAGTAGGTTGCCCTCCCAAAAATGGTGAACCCAAGAGAAACTTTTACTACAATCACACTTCGAAATGGGTAAGAAATATAACAAACCAAGTGGTTGCCAATAAAAGGATATTACCATAAAGAAAAGGGAAACAAAAGAGATAAAGAAAGAATGATTTTTTTTTCATACTAATCCAGAATGATTTTTTTTCATACTAATCCTTTACCTTTTCCAAGCAGATTATCAAAAGTAGGGAAAGAGGAAAAAGATAAGGAGATTTTGGAAGTGTTTTGTAAGGTAAAGGTTAATATACCCTCTACTTGATGCAATCAAATGAATTCTAATGTATGCCAAATTAAACAAGTAGTTGTCCATTAATAAGCATATGCTTGAGAGGTGATAAAAGGGTAAGTGTGGGGGAGAATGTGTTTGCAATGATCCAATAAAAACTTCTCCTTAAATTCCAAGATCTAGGTACGTTTACCATTCCTTATAAGATAGGAAACACTAGGTTTGAAAAAATTATGCTAGATTTAGCTATGTTAATAAATATGATGCCATTTTCAATTTATGCATTTTTAAATGTAGGACCTTTAAATAGGACCTTTAAAAGAGACTAGTGTTATTATACAATTGATTAATTGTTCTAATGCATACCTTTAAGAGGTAGTTGAGGATGCTTTGGTGCTGATGGATAACATAGTCTTTCCAGTTGATTTCTACATTTTCAATATGGAAGATGATAATTCACCAAATGTAGCTTCAATCCTCCTAGCATGACCTCCTCTAAAAATAGCCCAAGCAGATCTTAATGGTGGTAATGGACACCTCACAATGGAGTTTGATGGTGAAGTCATTTGCTTCAACATCTTTGAAACCAGAAATGGCAATGGTAGTGGAGTTCAAGCAAAAGGCCTATTAGGTGATCGAACATCGTAATATGAAAATATATGAGGATTGAGCACTATCTACATTGGGCTAACGATGTTAAACAAATGCATTAATTGGGAGGCAACCCAAGAGTGGTTGAAAAACACCTCTAGATTTTTTCTCTTACTCTATCTCTTTTTTTTTTTAATTTTATATGTCTATGATTATTTATGATTATATGTTTTACACTATGACAACATAAAATTTAAATGTGTGGGAGGATTTTTTATTTTAAGATTTAATTTTTTTATTATCTATTTTTTGGATTTTTATTTCTGTTTTAGTTAGTTAACCTTTGAATTTTGAAAAACAATACAAAAAAATAATTAATTTTTGTGTGTGTTAGGTGCTTTTCAATGATGTTAAGGTTTATGTAAATAATGAGTAAAAAATAATTGAGTTTGAAAGTTGCATAACATAATTGAATAAATTGACTTATGACTTGATATTGATTAGTATAGTAATTGATTTTGGAAATGTATTAAAATCAATTTGGTGGATATTTACCCTATAAGATTTTAAGCTTCTAAATTGAACATTAATACCAATCTATACTTCTTTTGTGAGTTATATTGATGAGAAAGCATCCACTCTCCTACTTGGTTGAAAGTTTGATACATTAAAGTGGCTGAAACTTTTAGCCCTCTATCATTTTATTTTTATTGTCTTTTCTTTATTTGTATTATATTTTATTTATTTGGATTATGTTTTAATTAGTTGGGCTAATTTTATTTGTAGAGACTTAGGCGGAAAGTTAGTCCTTAAAGTTGCAAATTTCCTTGTTGGATAAGGATAAGGCCGAATGTGGCCTAGGTGGATGGATGATCTTTTTTTATTTTGGATCCTTATTTGTTAGGGATTCCTTATTTAATTTTAAGTCCATATGACATGTGGATATAAATTTAATTAGGTTGAATGAATAAAGTTCTAATTGAATATGGATCACATAAGTCTAACTTAAATAGGAAAGATCCATTCGACTAAGGAGGAAATTTCCACCTAGCCGACCTTACTCTTTAGGATCTATTTATGTATGTATTTAAGCACACTTTTATGCTACTTTTCAGTTCATACTTTGATTATATTTTGAATAAAATTTGAGAGTTTTTCTCTACAACTTTTGCATATTCCTTTCCTTAGACTCGGTTAGGACGTCGTAAATACATTTTTAGAATGATTGACTAAGGTGGGCTCGGATCAACATTGCATCAAGTGGAATCTTGATGAATACATCCTGTAAGTAATCTCTAAATAAACTTATGTAGTGGATCTCTTATTAAGGGAGATCCATTAAGACTTACTTTATCTTACTTATTTGTTACTTGATTAATTGTCGGTCCAGTTGAAATTCCGGACTAAATAGTTTCGATCCTCATGGTAATAACCAAGGCTAGTGATTTATATTCATCCAAAATTTTGAAAGTATATATTTAAGCGATTTTTTTAACTCTTTTTAAAAAATAATTTTTTTAAAAAAAAAATTGCTTGTGTTTTTGGAGTGTCAAAATCTTTGTAATTTTTGGAGCCTACTTTGTCCAAATTTTTGACTAATTGAAAACCAAGGCTAAAACGCTTAGATTAACCTAAATTTTGGTGTAATAATATTTCTAGGTAGTATCTAGATTGTATAAAAATTTTAGCTAAATTTCAGTTGTTTAGCTTGGTGATCGCATATACCTTAGATTCGAGTTTGGAAGATTTTATGGTTTGATGATTTTGGGTTTGTGTGTATTTATGACTAAGGTTTTTCTTGATTGGGAATTAGATCTATAATTATGGTCTTTTAAGGTCATATTAAAGTCTATTTGGGGTTAATTTGCACCTTGGATATTTCGACTTAGGGCTTTATTGGATGTTGTTCGTTATAGAATCTTTACGTAGGTCGTAACATCTTTTAATCCGGCATTAGTTTGGTATCAAAGCTAAGGTTGCTTCCTTTATATAATTGACTAATTGAAGAGATGGTTGTTATGAGACTATTGAGTGTGGACATGGCGGTCGAAAAGGATTAGATAAGATGTAATATAGGTCACACGAAAAGGTATTCGAGTTGATTATCAATGGAGGTAGTTGTGAGAATATGGTGGCATCATGAATGGTGGAGAAGGTGAAGTTGATAATAATTATCATCCTAACCCATAGTCATTGACTTGGTTATGGAAAGGGAATGAAATCTATGTATCCGAGATATGTTTGATGCCTTCTCTATTGGTAAAACCTATGTTGATAAGGTCCGATGTGATTTGGTGTCGATAGGTGCTTGTAACTTATTATTAAGGAGGCCTTGGTAAAATAATCATCTAGTTATGCATGATGGCTTCTAAAACACTTATACCTTTTGCTATATGAGTGGATGGTTATGCCATTTGGGTTATCCAATGCCCCCAATTCCTTTATAAAGTTGATGAATCAAGTATTCAAATTGTTCATTAGGAACTTTGTTATTATGTATTTTGATGATAACCTTCTCTATATCCATGGGATTGAGGAGCATCTTGAGAACTTATCGAATATGATGAAAGTGTTGAGGGAGCAATAACTTTATACAAACCTTAAAAAGTGTCACTTCGTATCGATAAGGTCGTCGTCTTGGAGTTTCTTGTTTTAAAGGACGGGATCAAAATGGACAAGAGTAATAATAAGACCATTCTTAATTTGTCGATACCAAAGACTCGTGAATGAGGTAAAAAGCTTTTAAGGTCTTGCCTCATTCTATTGACGATTTATTCATAGGTTTAGCACTATCAATGCCCTTATCATTAAGTTGCTAAAGAAAAGAAAGTTTAAGTGGACAACCGAAGCCTAAAGAGGTTTTGAAGCTCTAAAGAAAAAAATGACCAAAGCATTGGTTCTAGCCTTACTCGACTTTAAGAAAGTGTTTAAAGTAGAATGTGTGCTTCAAATATGAGGATTGTGGTTGTCTTGAGTCAAGAGGGGTGGCCAGTTGCTTATTATAATGAAATGTTGAATAATGCTAGGCGAAAGTACTCCGTATATGATAAAGAGTTATAGGTATTGGATCATTGGCAACACTACATTCTTGCTAAAAAATTTATATTGTTCTCTTATGAAGCATTGAAACATCTTTGTAGCCAAGCCAAGTTAAAGGGGCATCATATGGCCTAGAGTGAATTCCTTTCACCATTTCAAATACGAGTGTTTGATAGTAGGAGGTATGTCTTGCTTCTATTTTACATGTCAAGGTTATTAGATTTAAGGTGTTAAAGGACTTATATGTCAAAGATAAGTATTTTGACTAGATTTGAAAGAAATATGGTATGCTTCTTTTTAAACAATGCCATATTGATAATGAATACTTGTTTTATGAAAATCATTTATGTATTCTGGATTATTCATTGTGAGAGTTTATATTGCATGAGTGTCATGATAGTGGACTTTTTTGACATTAGTGATGGGAAAAGACTCTAGAACTTATGTTCAAAAGTTTTTATTGGCCTAACATAACATGAGATGTAAAGGAACATGTGAAGAGGTTTCAAATTTTCCATATGGCTAAGTCTAAGGTTCGAACATCATATTGTATTCACCATTGCCAGTACCCCAATAACCTTGGGTGGATGTTAATCTTGATTTTATTGTTGGGCTTTCTAGAACACAAAGAAGTAAAGATATTGTAATGGTTGTGGTAGATTGATTCTCCAAGATGGCTCATTTTATCACATGCAAGATGACTCATGATGCAATTGAGATGGCCAACTTATACGTTACAAAGGTGGTTTACTTACATAGAATTCCTAATACTATTATGTCTAATAGAGATGTCAAATTCATGATTCACTTTTGGAGGATCTTATAGCAAATGTTGGGCACAACTCTTCAATTTAGCTCGACCACACATCCATAAACCAATGGACAAACTAAAGTTGTTAATCAAATTTAGAGAGTCTACTAAAGAGCGTTATAGGGAAAAACATCAAGTAATAGGACTTGTTACTTGCTCAAGTTGAATTTGCCTATAATTGGTCGGCTAGTCTGAATAATAAGTAAAAATTCTTTCGAGGTGGTGTATGAAAGGAATCTTATAACTCTTGTAAAGCTTGCACCAAAACCAACATCTCAATAATATAGTTTTGATGCCGACATAAAGGCTAAAGAAATCAAGCATCTCCATGATCAAATTAAAGAGAATATTTTGAAGCAAAACGAGAAGTATCAAGCTCAAGCTAAAAAAATCTAGATGTCGTGTAAATTTTTTTGTAGGAGATTTCATCTAGGTACGTTTAAGGAAGGATAGGCTTGCTAAAGGTTCATATGCCAATTTGAAGCCATAGGCGAGATGGCTCATTTTGTATCAAAGCCAAGGTGAATGATAACATCGAGGTTAAGCTACCAAACGACTATAATGTCTCGAGCACTTTTAATATGGTTGACCTTTCACTCTATTTCGGAGAGAAAGATGAGGATAAAAACATCGAGGTCAACTCTTCTCCAACATAAAAAGTATGATGCGGGAGCATCCACTCTCCCACTTAATCAAAAGTTTGGCAAACTAAAGTGGTCAAAACTTTTAGCCCTCTATCCTTTTATTTTTGTTGTCTTTACTTTATTTGGATTATATTTTATTTATTTGTATTATGTTTTAATTAGTTGGAAAAATTTTATTTGTAAAGACTTGGACTGAAAATAATTACTCCTTAAAGGTACAAATTTCCTTGTTGGATAAAGATAAGGTCGAATATGGCCTAGGGGGTGAATGATCTTTTTTGTTATGAATCCTTATTTGTTAGGGATTCATTATTAATTTTAAATCCATGTAACATATTGATCCTAATTTAATTAGGTTGAATAAAAAAATTTAATTGAATATGGATCACATAAATCCAACTTAAACAGGAAAGATCTATTTGGCTAAGGAGGAAATCTCCATCTAGCTGACCTTACTCTTTAGGGTCTTTTTGTATAAGTATTTAAGTATACTTTTATGCTACTTTTTAGTTCATACCTTGAAATTTTTTTAATAAAATTTGAGAGTTTTTCTTTGCAAACTTTGCATATTCCTTTATTTGGATCGGCTAGGACGTCATAAATACATTCTTAGAGTGATCGACTAAAGTGGGCTCAAATTAACATTGCATCAAGTGGACTCTTGATGAACGTATCATGTAAGTACTCTCTAAATCAAATTAGATAGTGGATCTCTGCTTAAGGGTGAGCCATTGAGACTCGAATTTATCTTTCTTGTTTGTTACTTGATTAATTACGAGTCCAGTTGAAATTTCAAACTCGAATAGTTTTGGTCTTCACATTGATAACCAAGGTAAGGGAGTTTAGATTGATCTAAAATTTTAATAGTATCTATTTAAGGAGTTGTTTTAACTCTTGTAAAAAAATCAAAAAAAAAAAAATTAAAAAAACTTTCTTATGTTTTAGGAATGTTGAAATCTTTGCAATTTCGAAACCTATTATATCTAGATTTTTGACTAATTGAAAACCAAGGCTAGGACTTTTGGATTGACTTGAATTTTGTTGTGCATATACTTCTAGGTAGTATCTAGATTTTATAAAAAAAATTTAGCAAAATTTGAGTTGTTTTTCTTGGTGATCGCATATACCCTAGATTCGGGTTTAGAAGATTTTATGGTCCGGTGATTTTGGGTTTGTGTGTATTTGTGATTGAGGTTTTTCTTGATTGGTCTATGATTGTTGTTTCTTGAGGTCAAATTAAAGCCTATATAGGGTTAATTTGCACCTTGGGTATTTTGGCCTAGGGCTTTGTTGGTTGTTGAATCTTTTCACAAGTCATAGCATCTTTTAATCCAGCATCAGATGACAAAATAAGCTTGGAAATGTTAGGAAAGAATTTGGCAAATATAAACTTTAGGAAAAGCTTTAGGATTAGACTAAACTCGGCACATTTTCATGAAAAAAGCACCTTTGGGTGATTATTATCTTCTTAAAAGTATAACCAACTTCTTATCAAAAATATTTAAATTTAGTGTTTTTTCTTGATCTTTTAATTTTTTTCAATATTAAATGATGAGTTCAAAACTTTTTTAATTTTATTTTCTTTATCAATTTTAAAAATCTCATATGTCGGATAATTACAGATGTTATCGTTGAAGAATCTTTATTAAATACTTTGTCCTCTGCAGTGACGATGGAGGAGAGTGGTATTTTTCTTTATCATGCTGGGCGCCTTAAGACAGAAGAGTTCCTAAGTTTTTCCTGAAAGTGCGGCCTATCTTGTAAGGGGTAGTTGTCTATTTGGAACTTTGAGTCCATCTGATTGGTTTGTGCATTTTGATGAGACACATAAGTGATTTGGAGATAACAGATGTGGCATGTGTATTGTTAATGGGATTAGGTGGGCAGCTAAAACGTGTATTCATTAAGTGCATGTCCTCCGAGTCTCCTCGAATATTGCTTTTATTCAACTTTTTATTCTCATTTGATAATTAAGACGATTTCCACAAGACAAAAAAAACAAAAAAAAAAAAAGTGTGCAATTACTGACATGTCTCTTGCTTGGACATACTGTTATTTCCTGAGCATACCAGCAATGAAAACCAGCCAACCTACAATGATCCTTGAAAACTAGTGATACAAAATTACCAAAAGAAATTGAATTCTGGAAACACGAACCCAACTAACAAAAAAATAATAATAATAACAATATTTTAAAATTTCTTATGTAATTAATATAATATGACAGAATTATTCAATATTATGTAATGTTGTTTATTCAAAAAAGAAATTGCAATCCCACATCAACATTTTCAATGTAAGCACCTGTTGATTCCTGAACAGCTGGGCGTCATTTTGCCTCTAATATTAAAAACAACACGCACTTAATTCTCTAAATTTTGAAACCACTGAAATTGCATTGTCGAGCATTATAATTTATACACAATGCCATTTTGTAAAGAAAAGAAAGAATGAATTATACAAACACAAGACCTGCAAAAAAAAAAAAAAAATCAGTCTATCTCCTCAAACCAATGTATTATTCCCTATGGTTTCCGTATCCATTCCGAAATGGAATATGCATGTTCTAGGAATTTGCTTATCTTGTGAAGAAGCCAATGCCATGGAGTTCACATTCCAGTACTCACCATTCCTTCTCTTATCCTGATCTCCATACTCCCAGTTTTCTTCTTCTCTTCTCTGTTCAGTTCCCCCACCATCCATGCTCGAAATCGAAACTTTTCTCCAATTGCACCAGATTCTTACCATCATATAAAGCATCGCCAAGCATATTGATGTAGAAGTAAAGACAATGGCCACTATAATAACAACAACAGCAGTGTTTGAAAGCCCCTTTTTCTCTGGACCCCCTGATGACAGGCATGATACTAATGGTGGGCCGCATAACTTGTCATTCCCCAAGAAAGAGCTAAGAGGGAATCCTGAAAAGGTGGAAGGAAGATGGCCCTGGAGATCATTATTTGACAGGTTCAGCATGTGAAGGCTGGTCAGCTTGGTGAGTGAAAACGGTACTTCTCCTTGGAGGTGATTAAGAGATAGGTTCAATCTCTCTAACTTCATCAGATTTCCAAGAGAGGATGGAATCTCACCATAGAGAGAATTTTTACTGAGATCCAAGATCACTTGTAACTCAGTCAGCTTTCCTAGCTCAGCTGGTATAGAACCCGTCAAGAAATTTTCTGAGAGCCTCAGTTCAAAGAGTTTCTTGCACTCCTGAATTGCTGGAGGGATCAAGCCTGAAAGGTTGTTACTCTGAAGATTAAGGACGTTGAGAGAAGTAAGGTTTCCTATCTCCTGTGGTATGTTGCCTGAGAGCTTGTTACCATGAAGAGAAAGCTTGAGTAATCCTGAACAGTTACCAAGCTCAGCAGGTATATTTCCATGGAAGTTATTCAATGAAAAATCTAGCTCTCCAAGTTCTTCTAAGCTCCCTAACCAAGAAGGCATGGTGCCAGCAAGCTGATTATTGTTAAGTAGGAAGTGTTCGATTTTTTTACAGTTTGAAAGTAGAGGTGGTACTTCTCCTGTGAGATTGTTGAATGATAGATCAAGGAACTTAAGCTCGGTGAGTGAGCCAAATTCAAAAGGAATTTCTCCAGAAAGATGATTGTGTGCAAGACGGAGACGGCTTAGATTTCTTGATAGCGTTAGTGTAGAAGAAATGGGACCAGAGAAGCTATTGTTGGTTAGGTCTAATGCTGTAAGAGAATTTGAACCCAAGAGAGGAGAAATACTGCCCCTAAACCTGTTGTGAGAAAAATTGATGATTTTGAGGTTTTTGAGAAGAAAGAGGGATGCAGGAAGAGGACCTTCAAAGGAGTTGTTGTAAAGAGTGATCTTGTTCAGTTCTGAAAGGAATCTGAATGTTGCTGGCAAGGTTCCTGAGATCTTGTTATCTGCCAAGGCCAAGATCTGGAGGCTTTTGCAGTAGCCCAAGCTTGGTGGGATCTGACCTGACAAGTCATTCTGCCTCAGTTGAAGCACATTCAGATTCTTAAGTCTCCCAATAGTGGCAGGAATTGATCCTGTAAAGTGGTTTCCAAAGAAATCAATTTTTGTTAAGCTTTTGCAGTTCATTAACTCTCTTGGTATTCCTCCTGACATCTGATTGTCATAGAGATAGATGGTACTCAACCTCTGCAACTTGCCAATTTCTGGTGGGAGTCTCCCTGTGATCATGTTGTCAAAAAGAATTAAATCTTCCAAGCTACTAATGTTTCCAATTTCAGGAGGTAAATTTCCACTGAAGCTGTTATTATTGAGCTGAAGGTCTGTGAGGTACTCTAGTTTCTCCAGCCTAGACGGCAACTCTCCATCAAAATTGTTATCAGAGAGGTCTAATTGTTGGAGAGAGTAGCAGTTCAGAAGCTCCAACGGGAACTTGCCAGAGAGATTATTTCGAGCCAAAAAAAGTTGTTGCAGTTTCGATGAATTGCTAAGACAGAAGTTGCTTGGAATGCCACCTGTCAAACCATTATCAGACAGAACTAAAGTTTCAAGGTTCTTCAATTGGCTATTGAAGAGGCTAATGGTTCCTGAGAGATCATTTACTGATAAATCAAGTATCTCAAGCTGAACCAACTGGTTAAGCTGTGGAGGAATCTGGCCACTCAATCTATTTCCAAGTAAATTCAGGTACTTCAAGTTGGAGAGCTGGCCTAACTCAACCGGAATTGCACCTGAAAGGCTGTTGTTGGCCAAGTTCAATACTTGCAGCGATCTAAGCATCCCCGTTGAAGCAGGGATATCTCCCTCAAGCTTGTTGTTAGAAGCTGCAAAATTTTGAAGCTCTTCGCAGCCAT
Source organism: Dovyalis caffra (assembly GCA_963924115.1). Classification (NCBI taxonomy): domain Eukaryota; kingdom Viridiplantae; phylum Streptophyta; class Magnoliopsida; order Malpighiales; family Salicaceae; genus Dovyalis; species Dovyalis caffra. The sequence goes on along the minus strand of CAWUPB010000827.1, from coordinate 96,759 downwards.
GAATCTCATCTGGTATGAGGCCATCGAGACTGTTCTTCTGCAAATCAAGAGATACCAGATGCTTCAAATTACCAATCCCAGCAGGCATGCTTCCATTAAATTGGCAGTAGGCTAGACCCAATACTCTCAAATGAGTCAAATTGCCTATACTTGGTGTAATTTCACCTGATAACAAGTTATCTCCTATTCTAAGAACTTGCAATTTCTTCAAAAGGCCGATCTCTTCAGGAATTTTACCAGAGAGATGATTTGCATAAAGAAGCAGCATCTGCAAATTTTGAAGTTTTCCAAGCTCAGAAGGAATTGAGCCAGTAAGAGAATTCGAAGACAGGTCAAGTGTTTCAAGTAAAGTAAGATGCCAGAGCTCATGTGAAATGGAACCGGATAGTCCTGAGCCTGATAGGTTCAAGGCCAGAACATGAGTTTGATCAGGGGAACATGTAAGTCTATTCCAGCTGCACATATGAGCTCTTGGAGACCAATTATCAAGAACTCCAACAGGATCAACTAGTTCTGATTTAATTCTCCGAAGCCAGTAGGAATCTGTTGAATCATCTTCACCAAGACTAACAGCAAGAACAGCATGAAGTATTGCCAAAAACAGTACCAAATGACACGTTTGAGTGCTGCCCATTTCAAGTTGTATGACAAAGATGAATCTCAAATGACAGCTTCAGTTACTTGTTTTAAAAGATTCATTGTAGGCAATTGGGGATCCTGATTCCATGATGAAAGAAAAGGCAAAAAAAAACAAGCAAGTGAAGCTCAAGTTCAATAGACTGAGGGAGAGAAAAGACAAGATGGAATAAGGAATTAAGGAGGGAATGTGAATGAGAGATGCTCGAAGTTGTATACTACTAGAATGATGGTAGCTTTGAAGTTTATATAGTTCAGTTGAAGTAGGGCTGCGTATCATTTTTATGTTGAAAGTTGACAATAATGAATCAACAGTAATCTAGCTTTAACCTTCACACATAACCTACTCTTCTTACCTTTTTCAAGGTTTGCTAAAAGGTGGGGTATTTTTTTCTCGCTTTCCTCCCAAGGAAATTATTATGGTACATTTTAGCATGCTTAAATTTAATAGTCTGTGAGATGGTGAGTTGCATGTAGATAAGGTAAAGTGATGGGTATTGCTGAATGGAGAACAAAACGTTAGGGGAGATACCCACTTGCTCCTAGGAAAAAATACTTAAGGGGGTCTATCTAGTCATAGAATGGTGTTAGATTGGATCTTTGCTATAGGAAATATCAATTGACTCTCATATCTTAATAAGTTCTGCAAGAAAGAATCCATCAGAAATACTCCAAAAGATTAAGTATGATTGACTTTCTAATCCAAATGGTCCATTAAACTTTCAGCAATTGTGGGCTTAGATTGGCATAAACGCATTATTGAAACAATAGGATGTTCTATGAGCATAAAGGTCATTAAAGATTAAGCAAACCAGTATGGTCCAGCTTGGTTACCAATTCCTTGATGTAGTAGCACAATGGACCAGATATATCATCAGGACAGGAGGAAAATTTGAGAGCGACCAAAGAGAAAAATCAGTGACAAAATCTTGGTTTCCTCTGATTGAATGGCTAGAATCGGTTGCTTCAGTGAGTTTATGAGGTTTTCCTAAATGCATCTGTAGAGTGTTATCTTTGCCTCATCTTTTTCCTTTGTTGTGTGCGCATGCGTGAGCCTTGGTGAATAGATAGGTGCAATGAATTTTAAAACCTCTAGGAAATTTTCTTTGCTAACTACTATTATCTGTAGAATTTTTATGTGTTGATAGTCCATGGATTGAATCTCCTTCCTCAACCCAAACCACCTAATACCAAATTAAAAACAAGAAGAAAACAGAAGAGCAAAACAACCCCCAACGAATTTTACAGTAGAAACCAGCTTACTAATGATATTTAATTCCAGAATAGAGCCAAGACCACATGGAAGTTTTTTCAAGACCTGCTTCTTCGGCCCAATTAGGGCTTGATTAACTCTAAAGAAAGAGAGTTTTGCCTCAGCATATTGAAATATGAAAGGATTCTTCCAATAAGAAGCCAAACATAAAAGGACAAGCAAGTTCACTTCATAGTTGATTGGAAATTGTGTTGCATCAACGGCAAACTCTATATCTACCTTTCCTTAGCTTCTCAGGATCTAAGCAGAGACAACCAATACGAACAGGCTCTGTCCCATCAATAACTTCACACAAGGAAACAAAGTACATACCAGCATGGACCATTTGCTACCCAAGTGCTTCCATATTTACTTTTGCTTTTGCTAAGGAAGAATATTGCCCTAGTGACTATGTTTACCTTTTGCCTCCTCACTCCCCACCCTCTCCACACGCAATTCCTGGAAAAACAAAGTCAAGAACACTGTCATCCTTCCAATTCTGCACGCTGAAGATATGATTGTGCCTTGTGCAATTAAATCTGAATCTTGACACTCTCTTACCAGCTGCTTTTTTTTTTTTTTTTTTTAATGTTTAACAACAAAAGTCATTAGGCAAAAAAGGCACTTTCTACGGTGAAAAGGGCATGTCACTATTTAATTTCAGACAATCAACAAGGTCACTAAACAAACAGATCTTATTTTAGAGAATTCTTTTTACCTAATCAGAGTTTATTTAGACTGGTCTGGAGGAATATTATCAATCAACAATTTAAAAGGAGTGCGTTTAAATAATCACACCATAGATGGACAAAGGGAGGATAGAACCAAAGGAGAAGGTACATTATTGAATATGCAAATGAGGACCATAATGAAAGTCAAGGAACAGTTGGAATTTCATATTATGAGCAAAAGAAGCTCCCAAAACAATTCTCAATGCTGAAATATGAATACAGATATTAAAGTCCAAATGAAAAACTCAATGGTAAAGAATGAGAAAACAAATTCAAATGACACAAGGATGCAGAGGAAATAGCTTAGTTTTGGGTAGTGATGGAGGATGTCTTTGCCTGTTATACAACAGGAAAAAAGATTAAAAAAAGGGCCCTAATGGAAGAGGAAATAAAAAGCTATATAACTCTCCTAGCATAGAAATAGGCAAAACCTCTAGTCGTGTACTTGAAGGTAAGAGTATTGGTCCTGATTACCAATCATCTAATTGTTCCATACAAGTTGGCGTTAACTAAATTTGTTATGCAGGAACCAGAAGGCTTCATTATGCTAATCCCCATGTAAATGACAGACCTTTATACTGATTGACAGATAAGATGGCTTTTAAGTTGGTATTATCTGCTCCATTCTTCTAAGACTTTGTTTTGGGAGCTAACTCTTCTTCGAAGTCCCTGCAAACTGGTGATCTCTAAAAGCATGTAAAAGTACTCAGCAAGAGATCTGTTATCTTGCCCATTATGTTCCACTTGCTTCGTCATTTTAAAACCAAGATGCAAGTGATTGATAAATGGTTCCAACTTGTTAAACACAAGGGTAACAACATAATTGCTATATCGATTCAGTCAAAGAAACAATAGGGTAAACCAAATTTAGTAACAATTAGAGTTTCGAGAGTACATAAAACACTGGGACGGGAGCATCCAACGGAGTAACATTTAGAATTTAAAACATGTCAACAATGCTCTTATGAAAAGCAGACAAAGGTGTGACAACAATATATAAAGACACCTTAAAGCTTTGGTTTTAATTTTTAATAAACAAATGAGTACATGGAAATGATTTGTATGCTTCAAAATTTCAACAATTTGTTTCGGTAAAAAGATGATAAGTACAGATGCATCCATATGTATAAATCAGCCAAAATAACTTTCGAAACACATTCTACAATATGAAAAATCTAGAAGGAAACGGATCAGTCTACAGGTAAATGTGGATGACAGAAACCAAGTTCTGTCTAGCATCCTGATCATAAGATCCAAAAATGCGAAAGAACACTAAATTGCAGAAATCAAAGCATTGCAACTTTTAGCAACACTGCTCTCCAGTATGTCTTCATTCAAATCCCCCTAGTGCCACTACTTTCCACCATGATATCAGCAAATAAATTCTCTGATACCCATTAAGCTCCAAATTCTCACCATAGCAGAAGTATAGCTCAAAGAAGTCAGAAAAACCTACATGTATTAGATTACCTGAATAAAGCACAGACATTCTATTCAGTAAAGCGATGACAGCCATACCAACTCTTCAAAGTTCAAGCATCACCCTGCACTCCTGGCAGTTGGTGGGAAAAATTTCATGAGGAAGCTTGACAGTGACCAAATGCAGATGACCCCAAGGAATTGAAGGACATTCAAAAGTGTGCCTAAAGAGCTGCTTATCTCCAAATTGTGAGAGGTCATTTCAGCTCCTCTCACCGTAAATGACAGGGCTGTCACTAGTTGTGCGGCTCTATTCAATTGATGCAGTCTATAAACCTGTTAATCATAAAGAATATATTACATTTACAGTTTACCAGCTATTAATAATAAATAACCCAAATAGACTCTCCTATCAAATAAACCAAATATAATAAGTTGAACTGTGTATATCATGGGACTTCTAATCTATATATCAACTATAAAACCAAGTTTATCTGAGAATAAAACTAAGCAAATGTTTATTTCTTCTTTTTTCCTCTCCAAAACCTAACCACACCGATAACTGTAAGAAAATTGGTCAAACATAGGTCAAATCTGCCCTTACTTGAAAGATGATTGGAATGACAGGCCATGAAGGTGACTTCCAATATCTTGCGTACTGCTCAAATGCAAATTGTACTACAATACCAACCAGGTATGGAGCAAGAGTAGCAGAAGCCGCAGGGCCAGTCCATGGCCAGACCAAGCCCATTGTAACCATGGGAACTATAAGATTAAGAACCAAGGCAGCTACAGAAGAGATTCGCTGTCCCAACTGGGGAGTCAGGGTTCTGATATCATTTACAACTGATGCTGGTTCCACAGGCCTCCTTAAATGGTCTATTAGCAGAAGAAAAACCGCAACACCACAGTAGAAAAGAGCTTCCGTGAAGAACAATATGAGGAAATCTGCAGATTGATAGCAAAGGAGTGTTCAAAGAAGAAGCATATGCAAATTGCAATTAAAACACACACAGAGCAAAATTTTAAAAGAAAATGGTAATGAAACATAGAGATTTGATGTACAAGCTAATCATCATTCTAACATATTCACAGCCCAAAAATGCCAAAACACTGCGCTATTTATTCCTCCCTTTGCTATCCATTATGTTTAGAGCCACAACATTTTTCTGTTTTTTTTTTTTTTTAATTTGTTTTTTTTTGTTTTTCAGGGTTGCTGACTTACATCAGTTCTTAAACCTTGCATCAACGTTCTTCATCCAGCAGACTTACTGTCCCTCCATTTTTTCAGATATTCATCTGTCAATCATCACAGTAGTATTCACTATGTCTTCAGCCTCCATCTCGGCTAAATAAACCCTTAAATATCATTTCCTATTTCTGAAACAGTAATTGCTATTTAAGTTACACCACAGACATCACATCCTGGTCGCACACAACTTGAATGATCTTTGATAGAATCCTCTAACACTATCCTTTATTGATATCCATTGTATCACATTTTCCAAGTTAGCACCAAGTGATCAACAATCACTTCTCCTTTACAGCTGTCTAAAACAAATGTCAACTGAAATCTCTAAGATGGTCCTTGGCTCTTTGCTAAGCAAGAACAATTGTAGGACAACATAAACAGGGTGATACTACCAAGATTCATAAAAAAGTATTCTGGTCTAATTAAATACAATAACCAAAATAATTAAACCAACCCATTCTTCCAAACAATCTTAGTGGAATTTTACATTCTTCTATGCAGTTTTCTGTATCTTTCACTCTTTACTTACTCATTTAATGCTTGAATAATAACAATTGGCATTAATTGAAATCAACTTAAATTGAAAAGGAAAATCACAACAAAATAAGGAAGTATGATCACCTGTCAGCAAAGAGTCCTCAAATACTGCAGAGAGTATTCTGCGTAAATAAAGTGATGGGAAAATGAAAGAGGCTACAAGTACAGCAGGACCGATAAACCATAATAGGCTGTTTGGATTCCTTTGCACATTATATATAACAACTTCATCCTCCTTTTTATATGGACGATTATAAAATGAAATTAAACCTGGTTTCCCATCAGTTCCTGGGAAATGATTAATTGAAGAGCTTGTAGAAGGGAGAGCTTCGGTGGTAGGATGATCATCATCTTGTTCTGATGTGTCTGGTTTGAGCTCACTGTAGTGTGACTGATCTTGAGAAGTTCCAAAGAGAACATGTTGCCTTCTGGGAAAATTTCCCTTTAATTTTGAGAGACCATCTATGACGTGGCATGAGTGGACTGCACAAAATACAGAAGAAGACTATTGGAAGGTGATTTCAATGCAGTAGTAAGGACTAAGAATTTTAGAATTTAGCACAGAAATTATAAAAATCAAATTTTGAATCTTCGGTATATAGGTAAATAAATCCTCATATTTTAGTCACCTTGTCCTGTAATCTTCGCCTATTGATACATTTTTCATAAATCATAATGTCAATGAAGTGCATTAGATGCACTTCACATGTGCTTATTTATCCTTAAATATGAATTTAACCTTATTAGTTTGTTGAACATTTTGTCCTTAAAGATAAAGGACAATAAAGAAATTTCACACTTGTCTTGATGACTATGGACATATACTTTAGGACCATAAAAAGAGTATATGAAGACCAATATTCCAGAAAAGCAGGTGTGACAAGAAAACCAAACTTGTCACACATTGTCTGCTGTATAGAGACTCTAGTATTACTACAGTTAGTAGCATCATAAACATTTCAGATTTATGGGCGTCAAATTACACATTGAGACAAAATTTAGAAATTTGACTATCATTTAAGTAGTCTGGGAACTTACCATCTGCATTTCTAAGCTTATAATGCAGTCCATTATATGGTCTTTCTGACAAGCTCAGCTGAACAATGAAACATGAGTGATAAATGTCAGAAAACTACCATGGATCTTGTCATCTAGAGATCGATTGTTAAGAATCCTTGGATAAGTTTAGCATAGAGTAGCAACGAGTCAAACGGTGCATCAGCCTCATTAAGAAATATCAATTTACTGCTTTAAATAGAAACTCTGCAAGAACAATATCATAAATTTGAAATTACACAACAATTTGTGACTCTAAGCAAGTTAAGCTACCAAATTAGCAACAACCTAAACAAGAAAAGTAGTAACTTGCTAACAAATTCACATGGTATGGAATTAGAAAACAAAAGTTTACGAGGGACCAAAAAAAAGCATGTAAGCATTAGTTAAGGCAGCCGAGTTGGTGTCTACCTTGTTGCTCTCTTCTCAAATGGTGAAAAAAATTACAAATAAAATCTTGAAAAACATGACTGACTATGAACTGGTAAGGAAATATTAGTCGTTGTCAATTTCAAAAGAACATGCATAGAAGAGAAGCCAAGAATGCTGTCTGAGAAGAAAAGTGAAAGCCAGGAGGGAATAAAAGGGAACTGCCATGGTTGGAGCATGTAATGGTGGCCTCGTTTTAAATTTATAAATTTGAGGAAGATCTTACAGGAATAAAGGGGAAACCCCATGAATATGAAACCATCTATTGGTTAGTCAATCAGCCAACCCTACTTCTATCATCATACACATGTGCCAAAAGAAAATTTTGCATAATCCTCTCTTGCCTTTTTCATCTTGCAAGTTTCAACATATAAACTTGTTATCGCATCACATTGTGAAATGTCTATGAAAGTCCCTTTATTTTATTTTTTCAATGTCAACATCAACATAAGGTAACATTCCTAGTACAACATTCTGACTACAAAGAATGCACAAGCACATTCACATATCCATAGATGTGCATCGCTCTAATTGGCCATAGGCTAGTGTGCACGGTGCACCTTCATCTTTCCATAGAAACAACAATCTTAACAGAATTACTTAAGATTTATCTATGAGACTCTTGAAAACAGTTAAACATCACTTTCTAGTTCCATGTTTTAGAGAAGAAGATTTATCTATTCAACCCTTCTCTCGAGCTCCATTATTGTAAACAAAGGTCGATTTCTTCATCATTATTGGTGAAACTAACCATGCTACAACTTTAACTCCTAAAAAACCAGTTTCTTTATTCAGATTATACATATGAAATCTAATCCAAATATCATCGAAATAAATCACCTAAAAGCAGCTTGCTTTTGTAAGAAACATTAAACAAAATGCACTCACTGTCAACAATTGCAAATATCCCAAGCATCTCATTTGAAGCATAGCTATCCAATAACTATACTCAAGAAAACATAATCAATTTAGACCAAATCACTCCTTTCTATCGTGTCACTAGGAATTAAATTAAGCCTCTTAGCCAATTAAAAAGGGGGAAAAAACTCCTACGACATACAAAGCAATAACAAGAAACAGCAATACTATTAAGAGAGACTAAAACGGAACAAAACATGCCTGGGAGGTTCTTCTTAGTTTAAAAGGAGAAGAGAGTGAAGTAGCCAGACAAGAAAATGAAGAACCAACTTTGACAGCCATTTGAAAATGTATGTATGAAATCTGTCTAAAGGGAACGTAACCAACAAAACCCAGATTAGTAGAGACTTAAGTAATGCATGTTGATTGATTTTAAAGCAAACCCATTTGAATTGGATGGACTTTAAGGATACCCATATGACAAATTTATAAAGAAAACGAGCGGATTGTAGGTAATTTGAGGAAGTCGGAGATTTTAAGGTAAGGGGTTTTTTTTTTTTTTTTCCTGAGCTTTTAAGGAAGAAAGATGGTGAAAGAGTGAAAAACAGAGAGGGAGGCAGAAAGCGGCTCTTTCTTCTGTCTGCTATATTTAATTTTAAAGAGGGTGGACCTTCGGTCAAATAGTATTTCTGACTTGTCTAGATTTTCAATTCAAGTAACCTTTTCCTTTGCCCTTTCTTTTTTCTATAATAAGATAATTGGGCAGTTTTAAATATTTTTTCAACATTAAAATAATTGCTTTCAGAGAATTTAGAGAATAACTAGTTAGATGCACGTGCTCTATTACAGTCAAATAATCGTTACATACGTAGGATTAACGATTCGTATGGTGTAATATGGATGTAGGTTTTATTTCTAATTATTATTGTAAATCGAATCTATATATTGCGTAAAATCGTTTGATTTATATATATTTATTAACAAAATATGTAATAATATTAACATAAAAATTTATATTTGAATAATTAGAAGGTTCTTTCAAAATATTATAAATAATTGGTATTATGTGTGCGGATATATAGTTAATTTCTAATAAAACTATATATATATATATATATATATATATATATATATATATATATATATATATATATATATACATACTTGAGATAATAGAAAAATATACAAAAAAAAAAACCCTCACCTAAATTGTATGAAATATAATGAAGTCAATAAATTAAAATAAAAACTACAAAAAGATTGGTTCGATAAATTCTAAATATATATATATATATATAAAGCAAATAAAACTTGTAATTTTTTAATTGATTAATATTTTAAAAAAACAATCGACTCAAACTATCTAAAACATAATTTTAGCGCTCTCTCTCTCTCTCTCTCTCTCTCTCTCTCTCTCTCTCTCTCTCTCTCATATATATATATATATATATATATATATATATATATATATATATATATATATATAGAATTTATAAATTATAATATATTTTAAAAAATAAAACAACGACGTTTCAAAATTTTATTCCAAAATTCATATATTAAAAAACCAAATTTATTAAAAAATAAAATTATATCAAAAAATTAATTTGATAAGAATTTTAATAAGAAACAAATAATTGAAGAAATAAATTTTAAACAATAAGAGTAATATAATCAGATATATATGTTCAAAGTAAAATTTAAAAAAATATCATATATATTCTATCATCTTCAAATTATATGTAAAACTAAAAATAAAATAAAATAAAATTTTATGAAAAAATAAATAACAAATAATTTGTATTATGTATACGGATATGTAGTTAATTTCTAATAAAACTAATGATAAATATTTCATACTTAATAAATTCAAAGTATATAGAATAAATAAAAAAATATACAAAAAAAAAAAAAACCTAAATTGTATAAAATTTAATGAAGTCAATAGATTAAAATAAAAACTACAAAGAAAATTAGTTCTAATAAATTATGATTAAATATATATATAAGAGTATATTATGAAGAAAAAAAACATACTTTCAACTCGCTAAATTATATGAAATATACATACATACAATTATACATATGAATTTTTTAGAAAAAAATATTAATAAATTATATATATATATATATATAAGCAAATAAAACTTATGAATTTTTTTAATCGATTATTAATTTTAAAACAAATTGAGTCAAACATCTAAAACATACTCTCTCTCTCTCTCTCTCTCTCTATATATATATATATATATATATATATTAATTTTTTAATATAATTTTTTGATATAATTTGATTTTTTAATATATAAATTTTGGAATAAAATTTTAGAACGTCGGTGATTTATTTTTTAAAAATATATTATTATAATTTATACAATAAATTATTTTTATGCTTTTTAAATGAATGTTTAATTTTTTAAAATATATTATTAAAATTTATAAATTCTGATTATATATATATATATATAAAAACTAAAATTTTAAAAAATATCATATATGTTCTTCAAACTCGTAAGTAAAACTAAAAAAATAACAATTTATTTTTTATATTTTTTACACCTACTTTTATGATAATATATATAAAGAAAAAAAGAGGCCGGGCTCGCATCGGGCAACCGAGCACGAGCTCGGCCTCTTTTTTTTTTTTTTCCTTCATACAACAAAATTTCTACATGCAACGCGAGCAAAATTCCTATAAAGAAAAAAGAGGGTTATCTAGTAAAAAAAAAAAATTGATACAAGAAATGAACAATAACAATCTCATATCTTTTATTTTTTTAATAATTTTGGTTTTAGAATAAAAAAAAATAATAATAAATTAATAGTTAATGGCATTAAGCTATTATGTTTGCAAACGTTCTAGAAAAAAAAAAAAAAGTTCAATAATTGAAAGTAAAAATTATTGTGTTTGAAAACACGTTTTGGAAAACTGAAAAATCTCTTCTTTAGAAAACAGGGATCCTATTTGATTCTCAAAAAGAAAAAATATGATCCCTTTTTACTCATCTCTTATTCAAGATCTTAAAAATAACTGAATTGAGGCTTTGTTTCTATTTTGAAAAATGTAGAATAGAGACGAAAACTGAAAAAAAAAAAACAACAACAACAACAACCCTAAAAGTTCATGTTCCATAGTTTTGTTTTTTAGCATACTTGCATTGCTTGAGATGATTTTCGAAAATGAGAAAGGATGACTTCCTCTTCGTTTTCCCTCTTGGTTTAAACAAGGCTGATTTTAAAACAAAATAGTTGCGTATTGACTGAGGAAGTAATAAAAAGTACTCTTAAATGAGAAAATGTTCCAAGTGGATGAAGCTGAATATTCCACAACTGGGCTAATCAGCATCCACTGCAAAATGTCAGCCATAATAGCATAAGAGTGAAGTTCTTCTTTGCTGTTCCGTTCATTTCAGATGAGGAACAGGATAAAATACCCTCTGCAACCTTTTGATGGCATTAGTGCTAAAGCCTTGAGGTTGAATGGTAATAAATTGATTCGAATAAAAAAGGTACGGTTATAATGACACTTTTCCTTGCAAAGGATTCTATTTTTGTTTAGCAGCAAATTCAGCATAAACAAACTAGACGACCATGGAAAAAGAAAAGGGAATGAAGGTAGAGTCTATAACTCCAGGTAGGCAAGACAACCGCGGAAAATTATCCCAGAATATCATTTTTTTCTTTTTCTTTTTTCGGTTTCAAGGGTATTTTGAAAACATACAAATTCTCATTAATAACTCAATAATAGAGATGAAACACTTTCATAATACAAAAAGAAACAAGATGGGAATCCCCTGCAAGAATGCCCTATAAAAATACAGAGATCGGAAAAATCTGCTTCTGTTGTGATCCTTGACTTGCCTGGTAATACGAGAAGCCCAGTCTAAAATGGGATTGGCCAGCACTTTTTCAAAAATCTCAACCTCTTGAAACATTTTCCAAAGAAACTCTAACTAAACATTTTGCCCTTGCCTAAAACTTTATCATCACCACATTCAAATCAGATTAGCCTTCTTTAAAAACCTGATTGCCCTACAATAGTACGGCCATATAGATTCCACATAATCTAGGTACTTCTCCATCAACCACTCTTGCAATTCCTTCATCTTTTTCTTGAAAACTCTTTGCGGTCCAAGTTCTTAAAGTTCTGCACAGGTTGCAACACACGAGCTTGTATGTCTTCTTTGAGCTTCCCCTGTCTGATATAGCCAGAGGCTATGAGATAGTAGGTTGGTACATTCTTAATAACTTTAACTGTCTGCCTAAAGCTGAAGACATAGAGAGCCCACAAGCCCTGGAGTAACTTGATGTAGAAAGCAACAATCAAGGGACCCAAAATCCACAAAGGCATCAATTCCTTTGACACGCCAGCTCCATGTATCACATTGATGGCCAGGAACAAAGGGATGCTGAAAATGCAGCAACTCAGTTAGAAGCAGCCAAAAAAATCTTAAGAAGATGAAAAATATTACAGACTAAAAACCCAGAGCTGTTTGCAAAATGTATTCATTTAGAAATCAATTATTGGAAGAATTCTTGTATCATTAATACATTATCATATAGCAGTATAGCGGAAGGTGCTCAGTTGATAAAGAAATTGAATACTGGTTCTGCTAGTCCAATGACCCAACAAAAAGCCTCGCTGCTTCACAGTACTTGAGTCATTTAAATTAATTTCTCAATAATCATGTGGAAGAAACAACAATACTTACAATGTCAGTATGGGTATCTTTATTGTTGCATCCAGACTCAGGAAGTGACACCAAACTGACTTCATAATCTCAACTCTCTCCTTATTTTGGGTGGTATTTTGAGCTTGTTGCAATTCTTCTCTTGGAGGAGGTCCTTCTTCCAGAATCTCATCTGCAACTTGACTTGGTGATTGTGTGCCTAACATGCTGAGCCATTTCTTGAATAATTTATTAATAGCAGGAGATCCTACGATTCGGTCATTTGCTTCAGAAGTATAGGAAACTGGAATACAATGCACCTTTGAAGAGTCTATTATGGTCTCCCCACTTTCTTTTGGCTCATAAGAAAGTTTAACAGATTTTTTGGAGACTTTGGATCCATTTGCTCTGCCTCCTGATTCGTCATTTTGCGCACTGCCTTTAAAAGCTGAAACTCTCAAAAGCTTCACTTTGGATCCATGTGCAAAAGCCCCTACACTGTGGAAACAATGCAGTTCAATCTATATGCTTGACATTCACTAGATTACAAAAAAATAAAAAAAGAAGCTGATTACAAAGGACAAGCTTGTACCAATAACATAGTCTACCGATAGAGAAGCATAAGAAAAACAAAATTCCAAATTATCATTAAACAAAAAATCTTCTTGTATAGCACATCATTAATTAAGTAGCCAGATTTATCTCTCAACAGCCAGAGCCTGGAGGTTTTGTATCATACCTCTCAGAACAAAGTAAAACAAATCAAACCGACTGCAAAATCTAATTTTAAGCAATTTGGAAAGACAAACAGCTGATCATGAATTCAATTATATAGGCAAATCTTACCGCAAGCGAAGATTGCGTTTTACTGAGAAACACAAATCTGTTCTCCCTAAAATCTGAAGTGTTGTTACACGTTGCTTCGAATTCACCCCTTTGCTCCAAGATAAAGGCGTTGAAGGAAATGTTGCACAAGAACCCTAAATGCAGCAGACAAAGCAACATGACGTAACACTTACAGTATATTGGAGTGCAAAAAGTTGGAGATTGCAAAATGGTGTGAAAGTATGATGTTACTGACTTGAACTTGCATAGCATTGGTGAGTATATATTATATGCCTAGTTTTTTTCAAATGTACCCATATACTTTAAACAAGGCAAGTGCAACTGCTGTCGTACAAGCTCGAGCTACTATCAATTTTACTACATTTGGCATCTCAGAAACATGTAAGGAAACCAAATTACAAAGTAGAAAGTGTACCACACAAATGACAGATTCAACTTCCATAAACCCAAGAGAGACATGTATCAACACTCTAAACCACAAAATTTAAGAGAAAAATAACAGACAACTGGATCAGCACCCTTAGACCTTTAATTTACCCAAAAAGTTCATGCGAGGAGAATTGATTGAAATGACATGCATAAGGAAGGATAATTTGATTCCTATGGATTAAGGCTTCGTTGAATTGAGAATAACTGGGGGTAGAAAACAGTAACACTCTTAGGGCATAAGCCCTAAGTAGGATTAAATTTTATAAGTACCTGCATCTGATGGGTCACCAATGCCATTTTCTCCACTTCAAGCACCCACTCATTTACTCAACAGCGCCTTATTCAATACAAAGCTAAAGAATAACCAGACAGATATCAGCAAAAGCTAAAAAAAGAGATCATTTTATTAATGGAATCATTAACATGAGGCAACAAAAACACTCATGCTCCATTCAATTGCAAGAAACCAAAGGGGGCAAAAAAATACAAAAGTCCCAAAAGGGTTTTTTTTTCCTTTTTGCACTGAGCCTCCAACAGTTCTATCATCATTAGTTTCGATAAACAGAAAGACCAAGTTGAATTACGCCTTCAAATTAGCTGACTTAACTGCACTTTATTGTTTTCTCCAAAAACCCAACATTCCAAAAACTTCAAATTCCTCTCCTTTTCATACTTCCCTTCAATTTTCTGACAACCAAACAGATAGAAAAGCTAAACGTAGCCACGACATCTCTAACATTCACATAAAAACTAGGCAAACGCAAAAAGCTTCAAAATTTTCCCTCAAATTTCCTTGACAACCAAACAGACACTAAATTACAAAGAACCCAGAAAGCAAAAAGGCTAATTACAGCAAACCCAAATGATATTGAAGCTTATATTCAATAATTGAAGCTAATAAGTGAAGAAAAGATTGAATTTTGATAGAAAGACACTAACCTGTCCAGTTGAAATCATGAGAATGGGTGCACAGAAAGACAATCTTTTTGTGATTACTTGATTGAAAATGAGAAACCTTTTGTTATCTGAATTGAATTCCTGTTTAAAAGGACTACGAATAGATAGAGAGATAGAAAGGTCTCTCTAGTTGGTGAATTTCATTTATTTAGGGTTTTTAAAAGGGAGCTTCTTTTTTATTATTATTAACAGCGGTGGTTGATAATCAATTCCGCACCATAAAAATGTGGTTTTTGGCTACGGTTCTTGATTTTCTTTTCTTTGAAAAAAAAATTAGTTAGAATTGAAGAATAATAAATAAAATAATGATCAGAGAAAAACTAGTGGATGGGCTTCCATAGAATGACCCACTTTGGAGAAGGGGTCAAATCCGAAGTCGGGTGGGTTGTGTTATGTTACGCTTCATGATTGATAGGTAGGATGTGTGCTTAAGGACCCATTTGCTGCAATGGGCAAACGAAACAGGTTTGGGCTTCCATTCTGTATTTAATTAGATTTCTATCCAGTGGAAGCATTTTTTCACCATCGGATTTGAGACGGATTCTCGGTTAATCAAACAGGCATGCTCCAACTTCTTCTCTAACCATTTTTTACCTTCATGCCTAATTAATAACATGTATTTCCAACTTTCACTCCATTAATAACATTAGTCATTAATCCAATAATACCTTTAGAAAACCTATAAAAGAAAGGTTATAAATGCTTAGCATCAAGATTTTTCAACTACGCTTTAAAAAAAAACAGAGAGAGAGAGAGAGGAACGTTTCTTTTGTATCTAATTTATTGCCTTATTCATTTGTTCATTTTAAAAAAATTTAACCAATCCTTTTTTTTAATCATATTTATTTTTCTCTACCTAAATTAAATTTAATTTTGAAGATAATAATTGTTAGAAATAACAGAAAATATCGATCCTTTTTGCATCTAAAAATCTGACTCTTTTTTTTCTTTTTTTATTTAAATTGACTTGGTTCAAAAGAATCTCGGTGGAAAAGGTTTTCTAATTTACTCTCCAACATATATAGATCTCCCACGCAGGAAACTCTTCTTAGTTTCTTTTCTTTTCTTTTTCTTTTTCTTTTTTCATATTGTGAGTTATTTTTCGAAGTTGTTTTGAATACAACATGTTTTCTTTTCTTTTCTTTTTACTTTTTTTTTTATGCTTGATGTTTTGTTGTGTCACTGTCTAGTTAATTTACCCATCTTCCAATCTTGGTGAGTGATATTATTTTTTTAATTATTATTTTGGCTTATTGTACTAAAAAATCATAAATTTTATATTTTTTAATCATATTAACAAGTTCTTTTAATATTGAACGGAAAAGACATAAACTAAATTTTTGATAACCATATTAGCAGATGTGAATTTTTTCGACTTAAATTCCATTTTCGAGTTGACATGATGGGTGAGATAAGATGACAACTTAGCATAAATGTCATATAGAATTACATGTAGGACTCACATGACCTATTTGAAAATTTTACTCCCCAAAATGTTGATGATGATGAGTTGCAAGTTAGTATGATAGTGGCGCTTTTTAGGTGGTGTGGCTATTTGGCAAAGAGGGGCTAACGGTAGTGGTGGTTTTCGAGGTGGTGTGGTTATTAGGAGGTGGTTCTTCTCAATGGAAAGAGAATTGATGAGACCGGGTTTTGATGGTGAGTCCGATTTTGATTGAGAAGAAGGTCGTTGTTTAGTGGCAATAGAGAATAGTAGAGATGAGGGTTAGTATGGCGATGGAGAATGACGGATCGATAAGAGATATGAGATGGTAGCTAGAAAAGATGAGATCGGGACGGTGGGCTTGTGACATGTTGAGGATGATAGTTGTTAGGGCTAGTTTCAACCAAGAGAGAGAAAGGTCAATTGTTGAATTGAGAGAGTTTGACGGCTTAATGGAGGATGGAACTACGATAGTGGGCGGGTGGTAAGTGATAAATAGCGACTAAAAGGGTTGCGGTGATGGTGAGAGTTTTGAGTGAGCAAGATGATCGTTAGACAATGGTAGAGGGTCGTGGGAGGTCGGGTCGTCAAGGCTAGCTAAAGGTTGGCAACAAAGAGTGGCAACGGGAGTCGAAATGAGAGCCCAAAGTTGCAAGGCAAGGGTTTATTAAGTGACAACAATAGGATGGAGAGGAAAAATGATGGTTGTAAGCTAAGGCTTTAGTGAGGAAAATGGCCGCCAATTATGGCCGATAGAGAAAGTGTGGCAAAGGGTGGTTGGAGGATTTTTGATGAAAGGGAGAACATTTTGGGAGTAAATTTATCAAATAGGTCACGTGGATTCTTACTTGGTATTTATGTCATACTCGTCATCCTATTTCTCACGCCATATCAGTCGAAAACAAAATTAACCGAAAGTATTTATGTGTACTAATATGATTACTTGAAATTTAATTCATGTCTTTTCTATCCAATATTGAAAAAACGTTTTAATATGATTAAAAAGTATAACTTGATTGTTTAGTATAATAAACCTTTTTTTTTTTAGATTTAGTGTTTTTTTTAATCTATTATTGAATTAATCTTATGAGTTTTTATATGATTTCTTCTTGGTCTTCTTCAATTATTGCATTTCTAAATTTTGAAAAATTTACACTATTGTTTCTTTTTTTTCAACAAATTTTCCCAATTATGCCAACATGATTGTGAGAGATTTTAATCGGTGGCTTACGCTTTTCTTTTTAAGATTCTTTATATCATGTTTATGTCTTTCTTTTTTTCCACATATAAACGACTAAAATAAAAAAAAACATTGTAAAAAATACAAATCAGCAATAAGCATGTATTAGTTCCAACATATGTACAATTTAGGATTATTTTTTTTCGCATTCTTAGGGTGGATAATTTGTAATTAGTGTGAGCATCCAATTAATTGAGGTATTGTTTGGCAATAATAAATAGAATGGTAGGAATAGAAATAGAAATTTTATTTATATTCGTAAGTGTTTGGTTAAAAAGAATGAAATGAAAATAAAAATTTAGAGTGAAATTAAAAATTAAAATTATATATAATTTCTTTTTATAGAGTGAGGTGAGAATAGAAACAAAGAATGAGAACGAGAATAGAAGTTTTATTCCCACTTTATAACTATTTTGCTTAAATGAGAGAAGTGAAAATAGAAATATAGAGTGAATTTAAAAATATAAATTATACATTTTTTTAGGTGGGAATAAATAATGAGATTTCTTCCTTTCCAAATAGTGATATATTATTTTTATTTATTATATATCAATTTTTTTACTACCATCACATCTAACACCACCACAATTGTCCGTGTCAATAAAATAATTTTTTTAAATAAATCATTACTATTATTAGTTCATAACCACTCCTCTTTTACCGAGCACCTCCACTTTTCTTATACCACAATCACCATTACTCTTTTTTCAATGTCACCTTCGTGGTCGTGGTATTAATTTTTTAAAAATATATTATTACCATTACTATAACCATTCCCTCGCTCCACCACCACTACCACAATCATCTTTATCATTTTCACCGTCATGATAAATGACGAAATTATTATTTTAATCATTTTATTTATTTATCTTAAAAATCGGATGTTAAAAATCTTAAATTTCATTCGATTTTTTATTAATATTTAAAACACAATATTTGAATGAAAATAACATTTTAATTTTCTAATTTTCTTTTCAATTTTCGCATTTTTATTCTAAACATTTTTCACTAGGTAAACAAATGACACATGAATGTCTTCAAATTTTGATTTAGATAAAAGAAATGCTCAATTAATAATATTAGTTTTATTAATTTCATTTTTTTCAATCTTCTTATTATTTTGTTTGGATGAGCATTAAATAGCCTAATAAAGAACGTAATCATATTTGATGTCCTTAAGTTCACCACTAAAAGGGTTGGTTGGATAAATGTACTTTAGAAATAAATTTTATTATGTCCATAGAAGTTTAGGAGTTTTTTTTAAAAAAAAAACAAACAAACAAACTTGTGTTGATGCTAAGAACTATTGTAGGTTTAGTGGGTGTTTAGAGTTTAAGAAGCATTACAAGTGGATGATTGATGTCTTTTTATTATATTTACATCAAACATAGCATTCACTTTCTCATATCTATACAACCTTTGTAAGTTACAAATACAAAATAAAATTTTTAGATTGTGCGTCATTTTATGTGTTCCAAAAAAATTTATGTAATTTAAGTCATGATTCTATATATATATATATATATATATTTGTCTACAATCATATGCATATTCAATTTCTTTTCAACTTGAAATTCTACTTAATTCCATGAAGTGCAGCCTCTAATACAATCCTTCTTTTCAACTTGGAATTCTACTTAATGCCATGAAGAGGAGGCTCTTATATATAATGAAAGAATGTAAAAGCAAATCGTAATCCAAAAAGCAAAAGAAAGTTTGTGATGATTCGTTTGATTATTAATGATGTTTTTCCCATTTATTTATATTAAGATTTTATTATTTAAGCTCTTAATATATTAAAAAACTAAAAATTAAAACATTGATATTAATGTTTAATGCATAAATTATATTTAAATAAAACCTTAAATTTATGGCCGACTAATATTTTGATTAAGAAAAAAAAACTACTTTTCATATGTTATTTCTTTACAACCAAGTAGAGTTTAATGATGATGAAATAAACAATTTTTTTTTTAAAAAAAGGATAAGAAAGTTTTGGATAGAAGGATGAAAAATAAATAACATGGACAAAAGATGGATTGCTATTACATTATTACAAGAAACTAAAATACATGGGTGGTTGACTATTTATCTCTTGTTCACACACACTTAAAAAACTATGGATTGTGACCCACATGCATTATTTGGGATTTTTTCTACGAATGTTGGTCGTTCGTTTGAGCATCTTTGTGGCCCAGCTGGTTCGAGCCACGTGATTATTTGCTTCTTCTTTCATATATGTTTTAGAATTTTGTTTTTCATTCCCTCTTCTTTTCGAGTTGCATGTTTTGTTCCCCTTTCTATGAATCTAGGTTGTTCTTTTACCGGTGTGCGACATATAAGCGTTGTAGATTTTACTATAGCATAGATTTTTTTTTTTCAAATTAATGGTCTTGGATTGCTCTTTTATGGAAATATGTTTGTGTTTTGTACTCATCACAACCCTTTCTATTTAACCTAGAAATCCTAATGCTCCATTCATCGTATATAAGGAAAACATTTTCTCTCTCATCACTACTACTTCAATCTTCCAATTCTTGCTTCTTCCTTAGCCACAAGTAGGAGAGTTAGCTGTAATAGTTAGATCAAAATGGAAAAAAGAAAAAAAGAAAGAGTTGAGAGCTTAGGCAAATAGAAAAGTATATGAATAGTAGATAAAAACCAATTAAAAGTCCCTAGCCTTGCAATCGGTGTTGTGATTTTCTCGTATGTCTTTTTTTCCTTTTTGTTTGGCTTTGAGTTTTGGATTTTTTGCATTTATCTCATCCGGGTATTAGGTTTTTTTAGTGAAGTTGATTATTATGATCATGAATTTGTTCGAATTTATAATCTAATCATTCATAATATAAGCATTCATATAATTGAAGATAATTTAGTTATTAGTCTTTTGTTTGTTTGCCTCAATTTTTGTGAGAGCTTGCTCAAATTATTCCATATGGACTTTTGTAAGTAAGGTCTACTACACTTCATGATTTTTTCTACCGGATAAGCTATTTTTGGTGTTTTGTTTTGTAATTTTTAAATGGTTTTTATTAGGTTTGATTCTATTTTCATTATTGTTCTCTTTTTTGTCCTCTAGTCTCTCTCGTCTAGCATTCTCTTGTTATTCCATTTTCATAGTTTTGTTTTTCGAGCTCTATCATGATCTATTAGTAATTGATAAATTATGGGTTTTGTTTTTGTAAAGATACAGATTTTTCAAAGTTCTTTGCTAATGGTGGTTTATTCTCCTTTGTTTGTGTTTTTTTTTTGTTGGCATCCATTGAGATGTATTTCATTCATTTTTAACCATAAAAGTTAAGTTTCTTTATTTTGACATTTATGTAAAGCATGAAGGAACTTACCGTATTTTTTTATAATTCATACAAGAAGTAACTTACCGCATTTAACATGCTTCCTTTGAAAAGACAATTAAACGACTATATAAGGAAAATGATTCACACATGCGGAAAGAGGTAATACATATTTAATCTAACTACGGGAATGGCTTGACAAAAATTTTCCGAATTACTTTCACCCTCTTCATGTTATAATATTAAATTGGTTCTTTGTATTAACATTTATGCAAAGCATGAACGAACTTACTAGATTTTATAGGCTACCTTATAAGAGACAAGAAAACGATTACTGAGAATCAAAATGTTTCACACACACAACGAAGAGCTATAAGCTATTGAATCCGTATTTTATGCTCTATCTACTTTTATTGTTTGACTTAAAATCGATGATTTAAATACTAGTGTAGAGATGAAAATTGTACAATTGTATAGTAAAAAAGATTTTTGGCTTTATAAGGAGGTAATTTTGGTTTTACATAGGATTATAACTAAATCTTTCTCTTTTATAATATTTAACACATTCAAGGGAATTTCTCTTTAACATGATAATGAATGATCACGCATCCTATAGAGGTGAGAAATAACTAAAAAATTTTGTTCTCCTCCATCTAAATTCCCAAGATCAGTCATTGAATCAATTAACTATATTAACAAAGATGGATCATATGTTACCTCTCGAAGCATAGTATCAAGTTTGTGGACTCGAACCGTTCAAACATTCAATCTCTAATGATAATCAACACAACTTAATTGCCAATACAAAAAGCAATAAAATATTAAGAATGATAGCTCCAATTCTTTTTGCTATGTAGTTTTCTCATAAAAAAATCCTCTTTTTAAGAAGATGGTGCAAATCCCTTTTTAAAGATTTAGCATAATTTTTTTTGTAAAGAAGTTGCATCTCTCTCTCTATATATAAAATTCAGCCTCTCCTTCTCTATCGGGAAGTTATATGGTCTTATGCATCTTCCGATTCTTATAAACCCCGAATTAGGTTTAATGAACTTTTACCTAAAGTTCTAAAAAATGTCCATCCACTTAAAATACCCATTGTAAGCTTTCACTTAAGCTTATTAGCCCAAAGTCCTTTTGGTAAATGACTCAAGAATTTAATTAAACCATCCAAAAAAACTAGTTTAGGTATTTTAAGAAGACCCATATTAGGAAACTATTTTCTAAGTTACCCTTTCAATTTATGAATCCTAAATTAGGAAACTGATTTCTAATTTAGAAAATTAATTTTTAAATTAGAAAACCGATTTTCAAATTAAAGAACTGATCTCTATTTTAAGAAACTGATTTTCAATTTAGGAATTTTTTTCTAAATTCTTCATTTCTCTTTATATGTGCCAATATTTAAAGTTATGCATGTGAATCAATAGACTTCAAAATATGTTATCCATATATCGAAAAGTAAAAGACACTTATTATATCTCTTGATATATAAATTAAGATTGACCTCTAGTAAGGGATCATGATCGCCTAATTATCTAGAAAGATTAATTAATCTGCAATAACCTTTCACAAGTATGGTTTTCATACAATTCAATCTTCATATCAATTTATCATAGTGTGATCTCAAACTTGGTTTGTTATCTATTCGATTATGATGATACAAGTTTTCTTTGATCCTCAAATGTCTTAGCTCTTAAGTCAATCAATAATGCTCTATTGGTATACTTCCATTGTAGCCATATATTCTTAAGTAAACATTCATCGAAGCATAATTATGATAACTCCTTCAGCATATAAGGAATAATATGTCATATCTCGGTTATCCACCTATCCTCATTAGATTCCTAACATACCCAATGAATCGTCCACGTATAACTCTTTCTAACCCTATCGAAACGAATGTCAAAGTACAATAATCTTTTAATGAGACAAGCATGATGACTTTAAGTGAAAGGACTACTTGTACTAATCTCGTATAAGATACCTATAAACTAAATCAAATGGATTCTCATGGCAAGTCACATTCAATGATATATTCTCTAACATTATTCACTCGTGTACTTGCTTTGGCATTACTATATCGAGTAAGTGTGAGATCTCATACTACTATCTTATAACATTAGCATAGTATTCACAAATCTTATCATATATTATTGATGTCTAATCTTGATAATACTATGACTAGAGATATTTAATTATATCATTTAAGTGAACTGATATTTGTCTCACATCTATTGATCAATCATCAAGGTAATGCATATCATATGGACTTCTAGCTAGTTCTATTATATTATTAATAACATAAATTAATAGAAAGATTTCTTTATTAATATGAAAATACAATAATATAATGTTTAAAACCATCTAAATATATTGGATCTTAGGCACTTACACTAATAGATAAGCCTTATAACCGGTATTGAAAGCTAGTGTTTAAACATGCAACTTGACTATACTCGACTTGTCACGGGATTTCCAACTATATGTTTTCATCATAAGCGTTAAACCATGGCATTTTAATATTCCATTCATGTGGCTTATAGGATAACCGTTAATGTATAATTGTTAGTGTGTCATACCGCCATAAAATTATATATTTATTTTCCTCACTAGACCTAATTATAAAATTGTAGTTAGGATAAGCAAGGGTTAACTCGTTAGTGTAGGTGTACAAAATCCAACCATGTATGGATGAGCTTGAGTTAATGTATTATTGTATTATTTATTTTGATAATAATAAAGAATTTATTATGTTAATTCTTATGTTTATGTGTATAGTAGAATCGGATGGAAGTCCTTATGATATGCATTGACAATAGTGATTAATCAAAAGATATGAGACAAACACTAATGCACATAAATGATATCATTAAATGTCCTAAGTCATAGCATTATCAAGAATGGATATTGAAAAATGTGAATAGGCTTGTGAGTGTTATGCTTATGCTATGTAGGCGCAGTAGGAGATCTCATACCTATTGGCATGGTGATGCCAAAACAATCACTTAGGTGATTTATGGTAAAGAACATATCATTGGATTTGACTCGCCATGAGAACCCATTTGATTTAAGTCTATGAGAATTTCATACGAGATGGGTACAAATGGTCCTTAAACTTGAAGTCATCATGGTTATCTCATTAGAAGACTTATGTACTTTGATAATCGTTTCGATGGATCCATTAATGGGTTGCAAGTGGACGATTTATTAGGTGCACTAGGGATTCAATAGAGATTTGTGTATGAATAAGATAAGACATGTCATTCTTTATATGCTAAAGGAGTTATCACATTACATTTCGATAAGTGTCTGCTAAAGAAATCTATGGCCATAGTAGGAGTACATTAATAGAGCACGGTTGATCTATTCTAAGAGCTAAGACATTTAGGAATTGAAAAAAACTTCGTGATCATAATTGAACAAGACTAATAACCAAGTTCGAGATCACACCGTGATAAGTTGACATGAGGGCTGAATTATATGGTAACCATGCTCATGAAAGGTAATAATAGATTAACTAATCCTCCTAGAGAATTGGGTAGTCCCGATGCCTTGCTAGAGGCCAATCTTAATTTATGTCTCAAGAGATAAAAGATGAGTCTTTTATTCTTGATACATTGCCAACATATCTAGGAGCCTATTGAGTCACATGCATAAGTTTAAGTATTCATATTATAAATGAGAAGTAATGATATTGGAAAAAGTTTCCAACTATAAAAGGTTTTCTATTTTAGAAAGAGTTTCCAAAATGGAAAGTTTTCTATTTTTGAAATCAATTTCCTAATTTGGAAGTTAGTTTTAAATTTGGAAATAAAGAACCTAAAAGGAAAGGAGTTTCCTAATTTAGGTTAAGGGGTATTTTGGAAGATTATTTCCTAATATGGACCCCGTCAAAATAATCTAAGAATATTTATTTGGATAGTTCAAATAAATTAATTAGGCAAAAATAGTTTTGGCCCATTAGATTTAATTAAAAGCTTAAAGATAATTTTGGTGGGAGGATAAACATCAATCTTATTGGATAAGGTTGAATGCTTTAAAGATAATAATTAAATAGTTCACATATGAAATAACTCCTCATCCTTGGAGGATAAGGAAGCAAGAACTTAGAGTCCTTTATGGACCTATAGCCGCCCTTCTCCTTATCCTTGGAGGACAAGGAAACTCTTCTATAAATATATAGGAGGGAGAGAGAAAATTCGATCAACCTAAAAATTACCTAAGGCATATGGCCAAGAGAGAAAATAAAGGAGAAAATAGTTTTCTCCTAAATCCTAGCAAGAAATATTATTTTCCTCTCTTTTAAGGTTGTTGCAAAATTACTCATGATTGATTTCTAAAGGAAATACAAAATCAAACAAGGTAGAGCTAGCATGTCATTAATTTTGAGTGCTTCTTTGTGGATACTTAGACTCGCGTGGATCATCAATAGAGGTCGAAAACTTAGACAACTTTATTGAAAAGGAATTTAGATTTGCACTACAAGAGGTAATCCTTTAACTTATAGTTTGTTATTCATATATGTATGGTTAGTAGATTTAATAGTTTGATCTTGGGGCCTTAAATAGTGAATTTGTTTTTTATTTATTCCCCACCTCCATATGATGCATGATCCTTCAATTAGTATTAAAGCCTCTGTTGAATCTTTGATTGTATGTTTGGTTAATTGTGATTAACTATATAAATTAGCTATCTCCGATTATAAATCTTGTGTTTTTTTTGTTCTATATAACTATGAAATTGAAATTTTGGATCAAAATCGGTAGGAGCACGTGAGGTCAACGTTGGATGTCAACCTCACATGCGTGGAAACCCTATCGCCGGCAGTGCACGAAGCACATAGCAGGTAGGCTGCCGGCATGCCGAGCCACACACCGAGCCCACGAGCGGTGACCGAGCCGTGCGTTAGGCATGGGACATTGGCCTCGCTAGCCTATGCACCGAGCGCTCGAATAACGCAAGTAAGCCATTGGTTAAATGCTTTTACACTAGGTCAATGACAGTGGGCGGATGCACGTAAACGCAAGGGTTTGGGCTTCGAAACTCATGAACCCTCAAAGCCAAAAGCCTATGGGCTCAAAGTGGGCCCAAGGCCCAAAAATTTTTAAAAATTAAAAATTTGATAAATTTTGATAAATTTATAAAATAACCAAAACTATAGATTTATAATCGTTTTGGGAATGAAATTATTTCATTAGTATGTCATGTATCAATGTGATTGAAGCATGAATGAATGGTATGGATGAGTTGACTTAGTTTTATGAATGAATGCTTGTTATTTTTAGATAAATAGGACCTATATGTCCTACCTTATCTATTACTCTATTGCATTTCATTTCGTATCTTACTCCTCTCGAATGTAACTTGAGGTTTCTTATTTCAAATAAATATAAAAGTAGAAGATATGATTTAGAATAGATACAAGGAGAAAAAACCAAGGAATGAAGACATTCATGAAGAATTTATAATAATTTTTTACCTAAGAATTGAAACGGTAGTCTCTTTGTGGCTCAAAGTGGCTAGTATTAGAAATCCATTACCATTCACCGATCCTTGAGTCATGCATGAGATGTATGAATGTGATGAATGTTAGTATGTATGATTAGGAATAACGTGTTTATTATTTAACATGCATGCTAGGATGAGACCAACCATATTAAATCTTTCAAATAAAATATTAAGTTAACTATTTTTTCAACGTTATGAGGTGGGAACTCTCTTAGTCGTTGTTGGCTTGTTGAGATAAATCGAGGTCATTTCTTCCTCGAGAGAAATAAATCATAGGCCATGCGATGTCCCCGAACGATGGGTCTAACTTAAATGAGTTGTTAGATTTATTGAGATAACTCAAGGTCCAATAAACTTATAGGCAAAGATTGGTAAGATGTGACAAGGACAAGAAGTTGTCATACGAATGGAATTAGGAATTACATTAGATGTAATTGATAAGAAGTTACCTACCTAATTCTTCATGTATGGTTTGTTGAGATAACTCAAGGCTAATGCATGTTAGAGGATGGGATCCTAACCCACTAGGAAAATGAATTGAAATTTTTTTCGAGTCCTCTATCGAAGGTTATAGAACTTGAAGAAAATAGTAGAAGCGAACATAGTTTTTACTTCTTTAATTTATGTTTTGTTTATACAAGTTAATTAACCAAACCATACGCTTTTCTATCATATCAAGGTTGTTGCACGGTATGATTGGCAATACATTGATGGGATCGATGACTAATGGAAGAAATGCCTTAAATGAAATAAGCTTCCTTGACTGAAAAATGAATGAGAGGAATGTCCTCCAACATGAAAAAATGCTATATGCGATAGACGATAAGGAACACCATAGAGGGGTACAAGAGAAAGGTTTTCGATACACCTCAAGTATTCATGTTATTGAAGTAAATTTTTTCTACTTTTAGTCCAATATCATGGGTATTTGATATTGGATGTGGTGCACATATTTACACAAACCTAAGAGAACTAAAAGAGGCTAGAAAGATCGCATCCGGTAAGGTTGCCCTACTCGTGGGTAATGGTTCAAGAGTTGTACCATTAGCGGTAGGCACTCGTGAGTTAGCACTATCATCTAGACTTGTGCTTATACTCGAAACCGTTATTATATTCTTAGTATAACTAGGAATATCATTTTCATTTCTTATTTAAACCAAAATGGTTTTTCATTTTTATTTAAGAACAAAAGTTGTTCTTTGTATAAAGATGATGTTTTATATGAAAATGCTAATGTGAATAATGGTTTATATGTTTTAAACATAGGCACACTCGTATATAACATAAATGCGAAAAGACTAAAAAATAATAATCTATACAAAACATATCCGTGACATTGTCGACTTGGCCATATAAACAAAAACCGCATATCCAAGTTACATAAGAATGGATATTTAGAATCATTTAATTATGAATCTTATGATGTTCACGAATCTTATTTGCTTGGAAAAATGACAAAATCCTCTTTTAGTGGAAAAGGTGAAAAAGTCATTGATTTATTAGGCCTTATACATAGTGATGTATGTGGGCCCATTTCCACCCAAGCTAGAGGAGGATATGATTATTTCATAACCTTTACCAATGATAAATCATGTTTTGGTTATGTATATCTCATGTGACACAAATCGAAGCCTTTGAAAAGTTTAAAGAATTTAGGTATGAAGTCGAGAAACAAGCCGAGAAAAGTATCAAGGTACTTCGATCGGATTGAGGTGGAGAGTACTTAATCACCGAATTCTTAGATCATTCATAAAAGAATAGGATTCTCTCACAATAGACCCCACTAGGAACACCACAAATGAATGGTGTGTCCGAAAGGAGAAATAGGACAACCGTTAGACATGGTCCGGTCCATGATGAGTCAAACTAATATCCCAATATCATTGTAGGGATATGCACTTCTTATCGCGACATTTATTTTGAACGGGGTTTTAAAAAAATCTATTGATTAGAATCCATATGAGATATGGAAACGAAAGAAATAAAATTTATCTTTTCTTAAGATTTAGGATCATGAAGCATATGTCAAACGTTTAGATGGAACCACGCTTGAGCCTAAATCAATAAAGTGTAAATTTGTCGGATATCAAAAACAAATAGATATTACTTTTACCAACCACAAGAACAAAATGTGTTTATCGTTAGGCATGTTGTATTTCTTGAGAATGAATTCATAGATACTAAGACCGAGTGAGAGGAAAGTTGAACTCGATAAGATTCCGGAAGACTTACAAATTGACACTATATTAGAGGAACCCCAAGTAGAAAAGTTACAAAGCATTGTAACTACTCCACAAACTAACACAAGAACTTCATAGGTCTAAGAGGATTCTTCAAGAGCCGGAAAGTATGACCTTTTAGTCTCAACACATGCGGATGTGTCTAACATACGAGATGATGAACCTAATACCTATAAAGAGGCAATGTTAGACATTGAATTCGAAAAATGACAAGAGGCCATGAAATTTGAAATGGAATCCATGTACACTAACCAAGTATGGACTTTGGTTGATCCTCCCGAAGGTGTTAAGCCTTAAGTTTAAGTAGGTCTTTAAAAGAAAGACCGATATGGATGAACATATACATACGTACAATGCCGATTTGTGGCTAAAGGATATCGTTAAAAGTAAGGTGTTGATTATGACAGAACTTTCCCACCGATCACAATGGTTAAATCCATTCAAATTATTCTTGCAATTGTCTGCATATCACGATTATGAGATATGGTAGATGGATGTCAAAACTGCTTCCCTTAATGAAAAATTAAATGAAGATGTGTACATGACATAACCTAATGGTTTTTCACCAAAGAACATGTAAATAAGATTTATAAATTACAAAGGTCCATTTATAGACTTAAGTAAGCATCTAGGAGTTGGAATCAACATTTTGATGAAATGATCAAAGAATTTGATTTTTCACAAAACGAAGATGAACCTTATGTATACAAAAAGGTTAATGGAAGCTCAATTGTATTTGTTGTACTATATGTAGGTGATGTTCTACTTATAAACAACAATACCACCATGTTGCAATCTATAGAGATAGATCATAAAGAATGTTATGTCTCTCCTAAAGCACGTATATTAATAAAATACTAAAGAGGTTTAGCATTGAAGAATCCAAGAGAAGATTTATTCCAATGTCACATGGCATAAAAATTTCCTAGGCTGAGTGTCCCAACACACTAAATGAAAGGAAAAGTATAAGTCGCATTCCCTACACGTCGATCATAGGATCTATCATGTATGTCATGTTATGTACGTAGTTTGATGTCTCATATGCTTTAAGTATATGTAGTAGATATCAAGTCGATCCCGGTGAAAAACATTGGATTGTTGTGAAGAGTATTCTAAAGTACTTACAAAGAACTAAGGATGCCTTCCTAGTCTATGGAGGAGATGAACTAGTCGTGAAAGGGTTCACGGATGCTAGTTTCAATCTGGCCATGATGACTTTAAATCACAATCGGGATTCATTTTCCAATTGAATGGTGGCGTTGTTAGTTAGAAAAGTTCTAAACAAGATATAGTGATCAACTCAACAATTGAGACCGAGTATATTACGGTCGCGAAGTAGCTAAGGAGGTTGTTTGGATTCATAAATTTTTTTCGGACTACAAATAGTTCCTAGCATTGTTGATCCAATAATATTATACCGTGATAAAAACGAAGCTATAACACAAGCCAAGGAACCAAGGTCTTATCAAATGTCCAAGCATGTATTGCAACGTTATCATCTAATTAGAGAGATTATCGATCGTGGCAATATAAGGATAGAAAAGATCCACATTGATGATACCATAGCAGAACCTTTGATTAAGCCTTTATCACGGTAAAAATATGAGTCCTTTACTCGATCGTCGGGATTAAGGGATGTGGCTGGTTGGCTCTAGTACAAGTGGGAGATTGTTAGTGTAAGTGCCTAAGATCCAACCATGTATGGATGGGCTTGAGTTAATGTATCATTGCATTATTTATTTTGATAATAATAAAAAAGTTATTTTGTTAATTCTTATGTTTACATGTTCAGTTGAATTAAATAGAAGTTCTTATTATATGCATTTATAATAGTGATTGATCGAAAGATGTGAGATAAACACTAATGCACATAAATGATATCATTAAATACCCCAAGTCATAGCATTGTCAAGAATGGACATTGATAAATACGGATAGACTTGTGAGTGCTATACTCATGCTATGTGATAGTAGTAGGAGATCTCACACCTATTGGCATGGTGATGCTGAAACAAGCACTTAGTTGATTTATGCTAGAGAACATATTATTAGACTTGATCAGCCAAGAGAACCCATTTGGTTTTAGTCTATGGGAATCTCATACGAGATGGGTACAAATGGTTCTTAGATTTGAAGTCATCATGGTTATCTCATTGGAAGACTTATACACTTTGACACTCGTTTCGATGGACCCATTAATGGGTTACACGTGGACAATTCATTGGGTGCACTAGGAATTCAATAGAGATAGGTGTATGACTAAGATAGAACATGTCATTCCATGTCTCGCTAAAGGAGTTATCATATTGCACTTTGATAAGTGTCTACTCAAGAAATTTATGGCTATAGTAGAAGTACACTATTAGAGTATAGTTGGTCTACTCTAAGAGCTAAGACTTTTGGAAACCGAAGAAAACTTATGTGATCATAATCGAATAAGGCTAATAATCGAGTTTGAGATCACACTATGATAAGTTGACATGAGGACTGAATTATATGGTAACTATGCTTGTGAAAGGAAATAATGGATTTACTAATCCTCCGAGAGAATCGGGTAGTCATGATATCTTGTTAGAGGTCAATCTTGATTTATATGTCAAGCAATAAAAGAGGAGTCTTTTATTCTCAATACATTGCCAACATATTTAGGAGCCTATTGAGTCACACGCATAAGTTTAAGTATTCACATTATAAATGAGAAGCAAAGATATTGAAAAGAGTTTCCAATTATAAAAGGTTTTCTATTTTGCAAAAAGTTTCCTAAAAATGAAAATTTTTCTATTTTAGAAATAAGTTTCCTAATTTGAAAGTTAGTTTCAAATTTGGAAATAAAGAACCTAAAAGGAAAGGAGTTTCCTAATTTAGGCTAAAGGGTATTTTGAAAAAATTATTTCCTAATGTAGACCTCACTAAAATAATCTAAGAATATTTATTTGGATAGTTCTAATAAATTAATTGGGCTAAAATAGTTTTGACCCATTAGATTTAATTAAAATCTTAAAAATAATTTTGGTGGAAAGATAAACATCAACCTTGTTGGATAAAGTTAATATTTTAAAGATAAGCATCAATCTTATTGGATAAGGTTGAATGTTTTAAAGATAATAATCAAATAGTCCACATATAAAATAACTCTTCATCTTTGTAGGATAAAGAAACAAGGACCTAAAGTCCTTTATGGACTCATAGTCGCCCTTCTCCTTGTCCTTGGAGGACAAGGAAACTCTCCTATAAATATATAGGAGGGAGAGAGAAAATTCAGCCAACATAAGAAAGAAAGGAGAGAAATTTGGCCAACCCAAAAATTACCTAGGGCACATGGCCAAGAGAGAAAATAAAGGAGAAATAGTTTTCTCCTAAACCCTAGCAAGAAATGTTATTTTCTTCTCTTTTAAGGTTGTCGTAAAATTACCCGGGATTGATTGCTAGAGGAAATACAAAATCAAAAAAGGTGGAGCTAGCATCCTATTAATTTTGAGTGCTTTTTTATGAATACTTGGATCGCATGGATTATCAATAAAGGTCGACGCTTGGACGACTTTATTGAAAAGGATTTAGATCTACGTTACAAGAGGTAATCTTTAAACTTATAGCTTGTTATTCATGTATGTATGGTTATTAGATTTAACGACTTGATTTTAGGGCATTAGATGGAGGAAGTTTTTTTTGTTTATTCCACACCTCCATAAGATGCATGATCCTTCATCAACCCTATAAAGAATTGGTTCAATCAATTTATCATTTTGTCTTACTCGTTTTAAGGTAAGTAAAGAGAGCGAGGTTTTTTTTTTTTTTGGTTAGAAGTAATAAAGGTAATAAAACTTAAACATAAGATAAACAAAGGTATTAGAAGCCTTAGACAAAAGATAGTTTCCACTTTTGGTTTAATCGTTGATCATTGATTCAAATATTAATTCATTCTTTTCATGAATATTCATCATAAAACAATAACAAACATGTTGTTCTTAATCTTTTCTTAGTAATTTATTAATAAATAGAAGCTATTTGATTAATCTCTAACTATTGAACAACCTAGTAGAAGTTACCTAAATTTAATCTAACAATAGCATTAAGTAATAGAAAGATAGGTAAAGCTAAATAACTCTCCCGTAAGTCGGAAGAATTTAACCTAGTCCTATGTTTTTCAAAGAATTAAATGAAAACACATTTATAATCATTAATCCTTAGTTACTACCATATGTAAGCAATTATGGACTTGAATTCTTAACTAGCAATAGATGATATAGATTAATCAACTAGTATGCATCCTAATCAATCAACCAATACAATCATAAACAATGATAAAGGAAAAACATAAAATACCTAAAAAGAATTATATTATAAATAAAACTCATTCAGATCTCACAATGATTTAACCAAAGCTTCAACTTTTCCTTCAACCAAGACAAATATTTAATGTTGCATGGTTTTGCTTATGAAAACTTTTCTATCTATGACTACTCGGAATGAAAAAATGGATAAAGTAAAACCTAACATCTCTATTTATAGCTAAAAGTAGGATTTCAACACACACATAGGAGCCTCACGTGGACACACGACTTGTTTGTTGTAGGCACATAGCTTGCTCTTTAGGCACACATGATTTAGAGCCTTAAACAATTGGTAGCACGCGACTTGTTCGACCGAAGCACATGGTTTGTTCTTTAGATTTACATGATTTGGAGCCCTAAACAACTAGTGGTACATGGCTTACTTAACCGAGGTACACGATTTGTATGTTATCCCTTGTCCTTCGACTTCTATCCGTGTGTCATTTCTTTCTCTCTTAAAGTATAGCATAGTGATGAGACACATGAGCATATCACTTCTTCCACCTAAACCATGCCGATTACTACTACCCATATGTCTTTTTGTGCTAAATATCCACATGGCTTCTTTCTTTATTTCCCATGACTAGTAGCTTTTTCCTTTTGTGAGACATAAGATCATGTGCCTTTTTTCTTTAAGTTGGTTATACATGTTTTCTCCATTGGATTCTTTATGGGCTTAAGCTTCAATGTGCCTTGGCTTGGGTTTATTCCCTTTGATTTGACATTTTTTTGCAAAACCCATAATAGTTATCTTATTCATAATTACCTTAATACAATTCACAAAGTACTAGTATGTTTAATGTAAAAAAGAATAAAAGTTATGTAAATTATGTACTAATTAAATACTCATACACTCAAACTTTACTAATCCTTGAGCAAAATAAATAAAATAAAAATCTAACTCACTTTCGTAGGAATCACAATTGCATTTAGCATATGCAACAAGTTTTTAAACCCCTAAGTTACCTCTAGTGGGCAAGTTTACTCTCATGAGGGTTTTTAGAAGATATACCCATAAAATCTTATATGAATGTCATGCAAGTATAATTATCCTTCAAACTTTGAATCTTAATTCGGAATCTAACAAAATCAAATGATCAAGTCAATTATGTTTAGAATATTATTCTCATATCCATGCATGTTTCTATATCAATTTATACACAATTATAATCAACATGATTTAAGCATGCAACACTTATCTTACCATTACCCATTTCCACTACTACAAGTAAAAGTAGTAAATTGAGATTTTTTTTCTTAAAAATTTTTCAGCATTTCAATTTTTTCTTTAAGGCCTCTAACAATTCTTCCCTAAGTAATCACTAGCCTTTTTATGTGATTAAAAACATTTGTGATAAGAGCAACTAGTTACTCAGTGAGTCATAAATTTAGATTACTTTGCATACTTATGATTTAAGTCATCGTTTAACATAAAAATAAACATTAGTGAAGAGTATCCCTAGTTACTAAGCAACTTAAAACATTAGAGTAGATTTAAAATTCACTCATAAAGGCCAAAATTTCAATTTAGAATGCTTTCTTTTTTCTTTTTCAAAATTAAATAATTAACTAGAAAATCTCATTTTACTTAAACCATGCTTAGGCCTAGTTTTGAAGGGTAATGTCAAAACAAATATCACTTCAAAACCATGCTCACTCAAAAAGACATAAATTTTTCTAGAATGTATGCACTTTCATAATAATTAACATTCAAAAAAATCTCAACTTTCTCATAAGATCTTATTAAAATTCTTGATAAATCATTAAGTAAGAAGGATAGTACACTACTTAGGGCATTCATTTCAGCTTTTTCATTTATTTTTTATATAAATAACCTAAAAATTTAAAATAATCCTAACCTAAATCCTAAACCCTTCCTCCATACTTAAATCTTATGTTATCCCTAAGTAAAGCATAAAATTGATCTTAGAAACATAAAGTGAAAAGAGATAAGGAAAGAAAGCAAATCTGAAATTTGAAAGTGCCAAGCATTGGACACACAAGCGTGCTTGGATTCATGCACAAACCGTGTGTCATGCTTTTACCCGTGCTTCATTTTTTTTTTTTTGCTTTTAAGGAGCCAAGCCGCATAAGAACATACAAGTGTGTCTTTTCCGAAGGCAAACCCATTCTTTTCCTACCGATCGTGTCTTCTCTCCTTAGATTTGGAACTGCGAAATACAAGGCACTTACAAGAGCATGCCTTTGATAGTGCACAAGTCGTGGTCTCCCTTTTTGTCTATGTGGCTTCCTTACTTTTCTCCTCTCTCGTAAAGCCAAAAAGCACCTATGATGCATACATTCTCATAATCAAGCCAAGAGATGAGGGAATATAGAGAGATATAAAAATAAAAGTAACTTAAACATTAGCTAAAATAGTAAAAATTAAAGTGCATTCATTAGGCTACCTCCCAATGATCTGTTTTTGTTTAACATCGTTAACTCGACATCACCTTTGCCATCAATATGGATCCTCAATTTTACAATTTTAGGGAGTAATCACCCCTCATGCTTGAGAATCAATGGCGTTAACGAAAAAATGGAATGAACATCAATAGGGTACTTCATTGCTTTAAAAATGTTCAAGTAAATCACTTCACTATCGAACTCCATTGTGAGGATATCATCATGGACATTCATATTTGCTCGGGTTGTCTTAAGGAATGGTCTCCTCAATAAGATGAGTGTAGGGTTATAAGAGGAATCATCACCCATTTGTTAAATGTAAAAGCTAGTCGGGAAAACAAACTCATCCACTCGTATAAGCACATCCTCAACTACCCCTTCAAGGTAGGCATTAATGCTATTTGCCAATCATATAATAACACTAGTTTCTTTTAATGGTTTTAGATTTAATGAAGCATAAATGAAATATAGCATAACATTTATAGATGCTCCTAAATCTAGCATAGCTCATTCAATTCTAGCATTACCAATTTTACAAAGAATGGTAAGCATGCTTGGATCCTTGCATTCTAGAGGGAGTTTATTTTAAAAAATTTCTAAGATATTTTCTCTCATTATTACCTTCTCATTTACATTTAGTCTCTTCTTATTAGTGTATAAGTCCTTTAGGAACTTGGCATACCTTAGAACTTTCTTGATCACATCCAACGAGAGGTATATTAACCTCAACCTTTTAGAATAGCTCCAAAAGGTCTCTATCCTCCCCTTTTTCTATTTTCATTTTTTTTAAGACTTTATAACTTGCTAGGAAAAGGTATAGGGCTAGCTTTGAATTGAACTAAAGGGCTAGGATTTACCTTAGAATTTGATGCATCCCCTTTAATTAAAATTTTTTCCTTCTCTATTTCCATCTCAAGCTCTTTTTCATCCACTCGCTACGGAGATCACCTTTCTAGATCTCTCTACCGCAGCACCAATTTTCAATGTCATTTCACTCACATTCTCTTTTAGGTTTACTACTATTTATGATGGTAATTTCCCTTCGATTGAACTGCTAAATGACTTACGGGAGTTACCATTTGACTTATTTGATTCTTCAAGTTTTGGATTTTAGACCTCATCTCTTATTGGAATTGCTTGACCATTAAGGTAAAAGACTTCACTATGTCCTCCAAAGACTAATTCAAATTCGAGGGGCGGAGTTATTGATAAGGCTAAGATTGATAAACATGTTATCTTTGCTGATAAAAGTTTTGACCTTCTTGTCTATTACCTTCATAGCTTAGGTTCGGATAGTCTCTTCAACTAGGATTATATGTGTTAGAGTACGGGTCATATGGCTTTAATCGACCCCCAAAGTTACCGACTATATGGACTTGCTCGGTGGGCCTCTCATAGAGTGTTAGGCATGCATAATGGCATGACCTAAAATTGAACAAATCCTATAAGCCTTAATAACTTGTAAATTTCCATAACTATTTGTCTCATCAATGAAGTCAAGTTTGATATTTATTAATTAAAACTAGATATGTTGACCTCATTGACCCTCTTCGATGTATGATCCATCCTTGCATCGAATTATTGAGAATTCATTGCCATATTAGAAATCAAGGCCTTTGCAACATCTAGGGTCTTGTCAACCAAAGCTCATCCACTAGTAGCATCAATCATAATCCTCTTCATAGGTAACAAACCTTCATAAAAATACACAATCCGGAGTTGATCGGAGATTTGATATTATGGGCAACCGACACATAACTTCTTGAACTACCGCTAGTACTCATATACTCGTTTATCTATTAAATCATTGAATACCATAAATCTTCTTCCTTACATTGGAAGCTCTTGAGGAAGAAAAATACTTTAGTAAGAAAGCTTGTTTTATTATATTCTAAGAATTGATAAAACCTACAAGAAGATCATACAACCAATCTTTTACATCCATATTTAATGAAAAATAGGAATGCACATAGCTTAATTTATTATTTCGACAGATCCTTGTAGTCTTATGGTCGAGCATACCATATGTAATTCCTTCGAGTGTTTATTGAGGTCTTCTCTAACAACACCATAAAATTTGGGTAATAAGCATATCAATCCTAACGTCAACTCAAAAGCAACATTCAGATTTGAGAACTTAATACACAAAGATCGTCGATTTAGATCGGGAGCGACTAACTCCTTCAAAGTCTTGTTTGCAGCCATTACTTTCTCTTTAGAATCACTAGAGGATAGAAACTTTAAAGCTACATTTATGCCTAGTGAAGCAACAACTACTCTTTTAGAAGTTTCAGCCTACTCTATAGAAGCTTATCTAGCTTTTTTCTTAATTTATGAAAGGTTTTCTCGATTCGGGGTTAAAAATCAAGTCACTTGTATGGACGGATCCGGTCATACACCGACTTGATATAGAAAACAAAAACAATTAGAATGTTAGAAATAATCAATTTGAATGCAACTCCTTGGCAACGATACCAAAATTTGATGGCGTGTCATACCACCACAAAATTATATATTTATTTTCCTCACTAGATCTAATTATAGAACTATAACTAAGGTAAGCAAAGGTCTATCTCATAAAAAATTAGTTCAATCAATTTATCCTTTTGTTTGACTCGTTTCAAGGTAAGTAAAAAAAGTGGGGTTTTTGTTAGTTAAAAGTAATAAAGATAATCAAACTTAAACAGGAGATATACAAAGGTATTAAAGCCTTGGTTAAAGGATAATTTTCACCTTTGGTTCAATCGTTGATCATTAATTCAAATATTAATCCATTCTTTTCATGAATATTCATCGTAGAACAATAACAAGCATGTTATTTCCAATCTTTTCTTAGTGATTCATTAACCAATAGAAGCTATTTAATTAATCTTCAACTATTGAATAACCTAGTAGAAGTTATCTAGATTTAATATAATAGTAGTATTAAGTAATAGAAAGATAGGTAAAGCTAAACAACTCTTGTACAAACTAGAAGAATTTAATCTAGTTCTATGCTATTTAAGGAATTAAATGAAAACACTTCTATATTCATTAATCCTTAGTTGGTACCATATGTAATATTAGATAAGCAATTATGAATTTGAATTTTTAACTAGTAATAAATGATATAGATTAATCAACTAGTATACATCTTAATCAATAAACCAACATAATCATAAACAATGATAATGGAAAAACATAAAATACTAAAAATAAATCGAGGTTAAAAATAGAACTCATTTAGAACTCATAATGATTTAACTAAAGCTTCAACTTTTCCTTCAACCAAGAAAAATATTTAGCGTTGCATGGTTTTGCTCATAAATGCTTTTCTATCTATGGTCATCTGGAATGAGAGAATGAATAAAGTAAAATACTAACATCTCTATTTATAGCTAAAGTAGGGTTTTAAAACACATATGGTAGCCTCACATGAACACACGACTTGTTTGTTGTCGGCACATAACTTGTTATTTGCACATACACGGTTTAGAGCCTTGAACAATTAGTGGCACACGACTTGTTCGAATGAGGCACACGGTTTGTTCTTTATATTTACATGGTTTGAATTCTTAAACAATTGGTGGTACACGACTTGCTTGATTAAGGCACATGGTTTGTTTTTTATCCTATATCTTTCAGCTTTTACTTGTGTGTCATTTTTTTCTCCATTGAAAGATAGCTCAATGATGACACATATGGGTGTGACATGTGTGTCACTTCTTCCGCCTAAACCATACTAATTGCTAATACTCGTGTGTCTTTTTTGTTGAAAATCAACATGACTTCTTTTTTATTTCATAGGAACAGTAGCTTTTTCCTCTTATGAGACACATAGTCGTATGTCTTTTTCATTCAACTTGGTTATACAAGTTTTCTCCATTGGATCCTTCATGGGCTTGGGCTTGTATGTGCCTTGGCTTGGATTTTTTCTCTTTGATTTGTCATTTTTCTTACAAAACCCATAATCATTATCTTGTTCTTAGTTATCTTAATACAATTCATACTAGTAAGTTTAATGTAAAAAGGAATAATAAAAATTATGTAAATTATGCACCGATTAATAATCATATAAAATGCGAGATTGGATTGGAGGAGAAACTTAACCACTTACTAGATAAGAAGGTCGCTTTGGGTTAAAAAATTATATATTTCATGCCTTGTAGCTTTTTTGAATGAAATCATAATAAGAAGTGTTTTGGTAATTGGCGTTATGCATTTCATCTTCGGTCTTTTCTTGTGTGCTCATGAGGAATAATGCTTGATATTGTTTTTAGAAATTTCATATATATGGTTGTATAACTTTGTGATATGTTTCACGGGTAAGCTTAGAGGAAAAAATTAGACAATTGGAGGGTGACAAAGATTCATGGACTATAACGAGAGGTGAACATCTTTCGTTATGTGCATTGTGTTTACTTATTCCTATATTCTTTTTTTCCTTCTCACAAGAATTTTTTTTGTTAATTAGTGAGTCGAGTTCCCATTTACCTATTCGATATTTGTTGTTTCATGTTGTATCATATGTATTCAAGCTTACAAGTGCTTGAATTGAAATGTGATTGAGTGGAGATTTGTCGTTACATAATATTCCATTGGATTGAAGATAGATAGATAACCGAGATGATGCCTATAGAAGGGCCTCTTTTTGTTTTTATTCTTTTTCTTTTGAACATGAAATTGATATATGGAGTGACACATCAAATTAAATTTTTCACATGGATAAAAAGTTTTACGGACAAAATCTAAAAAGAAACCAAAATGTAAAAACCCTTTGATTTTTTTTCTCCTCACGCGATCGATAGATCCGCTTGATTTTCCTTCAAATAATCCTTAATCATCACATATTTTCATTCCAAAAAACCTTAATCCTTACATAATTGCCTTCAATTTTCTTTTCATCATCGATTCATCAAATGCTTCGAATTAAATCCAAATATCTTTCATTATTCAATAGCCCAAATCTCCAATTTACCCTAATTTTTAAAAATCATTAATTCAAAACCCTTATTCTTTTCTATTTTCCCTTCATCGTTCTCATCAATTTTCCTCTTTAACTTCTTCAAATATATCAATTTATAGGTTAAAATCCTAAACTTTGTTGTAACAAAAAACCCATAATTTGTGAGAATCCAAAAAATCTCTAAATTGCTCAAAACCCTAAAACTCTTAAATTGATTTTTTTTTTTTTGTTAAACCTTGAATTACATCTCGTTAGAAATTGAGGATGACACGATCCTCTACTCTCACCAACTTGCAATCTTCTACACTCACCAATGAAATTGAGGATGACAGATTGTAATTGATTTATGCGACCACCACAAACTCTTAAATTGAACTATGAAGAGCCCGCAATATGATATGTCGTTGTGGATTGAAACCCGCAAGGTGGATATCATATAGTGACAAGCTTTCGGGTTCAAGGTTCCATCCATTTCCTATATGTTTTGCCCACAATGGTAATAAAAATTTTGGTTATGGTTATTGGGTGTGTAAGGATGATTCCATTGAAGGCAGAGTTAAGATGATTGTTTTAGAAATGAGAAATGGAAAAAGATAGATTTATAAAGAGAAAAATTTATTACTAAAAGAAAATAATGAATTGATTGTGAAGGTTCAATGGTTAAAGAATGAGTTAGATTCTTCATTCATGGAAAAGGACGCATTGCTAGTTAAGATAGCAACACAAGAGGCAGAGAAAAAATCCATGAATTCGAGAATGAAAAAATTAAGTGAATATAGTGTTAAGTTATTGAATTTCTATAAAATAGTAGTAGTTTTAATTTTGATTCCGTTGGTTGTTTGTAGGTAGTATCGAAGTAGGATGTTTATAAGGTGTATTAAAGTAAGATGTTTGCTAATTGCACTAAAATATGTTGTTTATGAAATGTAGTGAAGTATGTTATTTGTAAATTTTATT
The DNA here is from genome assembly GCA_963924115.1 of Dovyalis caffra. Taxonomy (NCBI): domain Eukaryota; kingdom Viridiplantae; phylum Streptophyta; class Magnoliopsida; order Malpighiales; family Salicaceae; genus Dovyalis; species Dovyalis caffra. The sequence continues at coordinate 55,323 of CAWUPB010000827.1, read as the reverse complement.
GAAGTGATTTTAATTTTAATTTCGTTGGTTTTAAATATATTATTTGGATATTTATTTATTTCATGGTGGCATTGTTTATCCTGTAGTGCATCTAATCTAGTCGGAATCATTGTGAGCCATTCTTATTAAGAAAGGCCATCGAGATGATGATAATAGTGGTGTTTGGTAGGTGCAAAACAAGAAAGAATTAAAAATATCGGATAATCGGATGCAAAGGTATTTCTATTTATTGAAGAATATGTTTTGAATCTTCTTTTGTCATCCAAACACTTGTTTTCTATAGTGCAAATTTGCTTGATCGGATACTGACTTGAAACAAAATATGCAACCGAAACATCCCAACTTAATTCACCATATAGATAATCAACTACTCTAAGAGGTTGCTATCAAGATCAACATTAGTAATAGTCGTAACTAAGTTGCTATCAAGATCAATGCCAAGTGCGGATGGTGTCATGAATCTAAATTTGCCAACAAGAGCAATACTCCCTTACTCATCAAGTATGGCAATAATTTCAGCTTCGACTTTATTCCCTATTGTAACATTAAACCTCACACACAGTCCAAACCCTCTATAGTTCCAAAGAGCTCCTACACCATTTCAAAGTCCCTTTTCTTTGCCAACCCTAGAATTTTACCCCAATCACAACACCAAAATTGCCTCAAGTTTTCAATCAAGCCATATACAACCAATCAAAAATCCTTGGCCTTTAATGTCTCAAGCTATGGGATCATCACAATTAGGCCACCAAGCTCAACCCCAAATATTGCACTCGGGATAACTACCTTCCCTATCTCATGACACATTAAATGCTGTAATTGTCGTCATCACCTTAAATTCAAACTTTACTACAACACTTGCAGTTGCCATCAACTCCATTATTGGTGGTGCTAACAACAACACCGCCACCACCACCAACAATAATAACAGCAACGCTACCAACCACACAAGTAACAAAAATTAATTAGACTTGTCTCTTACTAATTTTATTTGTTTCTTATGAATAGTTAATTAATTTTTTTTTTCCTTCCTTTTAAGGGATGAGAATGAGGTCGGATGTTCATAGTTTTTCCTAATTTTTTTTCCAATTTCTTGTTTGGGGAAAGAGAAAGGGTAAAAATTACACAATATTTCATTCTTTTTATTGTTATTATTATTATTATTTCATGTTCAATAATTTGTTTCAAATTCTTCAATGAAGATGAACATAACAATTAATAACTTATCCATCGATTACTTTCTTTCTTGTTTTCATATCCTAATGACTTGTTTATTAATCCATCTTGAAAGTAATATTTGTAACAAAACAAAACAAATAAACTATGAGTCAAAAAACCAACGAATAAGGTTGGAAGACAATAACATTTTGATGATCCTTAAAAAAAATAATCCTTCAAAATGACCTTAATCATCATGGACCCTCCAACAAACACAAGACTCCACCATGTTAAAATCAAATAGTTGATGAAGTAAAAGATCATAGAAAACTTGGTGGACCATTAAGAGACTATGACATTTAACCAAACAAAGGCAACGAATCATAATATTTAAAATAAAGGCAACAATTATATGATTCATTTTAATCCCAAAAACACAATACAATGCATAACTTCAAAGGTTGTAGGTGTTTAATTACAAAACATCAATCCCACTCCAAAATTTATTACTGCAATTTTCACAAACATCCCAACCATGTAAGTCAAGCACATCAATCTTGAAGATGAAGAACTCTAGTTTTTTGAGATCCAATTTCACTTTTCTTCTTTCTTTCCTTTCCTTTAGAAGTTGTGGGTATTTTTAGATCTTTTCTATGAGGGACTATAATTAATTTACTAATTGTGTGTCTAGGCCATACAAAAAAAGTTTATTGAAAATTAATAAATAAAGAATTAATCTTATTTATTTAAATTAGAGAAGAAAAAATAGTAACACTTATGTCTAGAATCATACATCCTAAGTTAGAAACAAAATAACCTTTTGTAACCCGAGGTTTCTTGGCCTTTTTGGCGGTTGATCTACTATTAAGAGTTTTGTTACGGAAGGCGGTTTCAATCAAAACGTTGTTTTTTTCCTCTTCGGTAGTAGATCTAGTAACCGGGGACTCAACTTCGGGAACTTCATCAATAAGAGATCTTTTTCCTTATTTCGCAGTAGATCCGGTAATTGGTGATTTTGTTATTGGCTCAACTTTAGGGAGTTCATCAATAACAATAGAACTTTTTCCTCTTTTGTCGAATCTCTCTCGACCGAATAGAAGAATCTCTAGTAGATTGTGTATCTTGTACAACACAACATTTAAGTTCTGTATTTGTATTTGAAAAAGAGTATAATCATAAACAAATTACCATATTTTTTTCCACTCCTAAATCGCTCATCCTAACTTTCCCATTCGGGTTCCGTATTTGCATTTGAAGAACTATAAAATAAAATAAACAACATATTATTATTATCAAGTAGATGATTATGCAAACTTAAGCAAGAAACAAAAAGGCTATAGTCATAAACATTTATACCTTTCAATTAGGATTTTCGGGGTAGGTCTTACTATTATGACCTTGTTTAAAACACCTCCGGTATGTCATCTTCCTTTCTTTTCTAGACATATTAGTGCTACCACTCTTTTCATCCCATTGTTTTATTCTCTTACTCTTTTTTTATCTTCCAAGCATCTTAACAACGAGTTGGAGGGTAGACAAGTGATAAACCGAGTCCTTAGCCAAAACTTCACTCCATTCATAGGTTTAATGAAATACTTATAAGACTTAATAAACCTATCTTTTGAATACCACTCTTAAATATAGTTTTCAACTCTCCATCTTTTCAATTTAATCATAACAAATGCATACTCACAAAGGATACCCGAGATATCTCACCTCCTACAAGTGCACCTCTTCTACTCTATGTTAACAATAAACCTATCATCCCTATATCTCCAACCAACCTCCTAACCTTTACTCCCATTCTAGAACACCTTAAAATCATACCTAAGTTTTTTATTGTTCTTAATCATTACCCAAAATTTAGGTTCAAATGGATCCTTAAATTTCTTCTCAACAAACACTCTTCTCGCAATCATCCTATCCACAACATACATCCTAATTTCCTCTAGCATACTCATAATAATTTTAAACCTAGCTTCAATGATAATTCCATTAAAGGCCTCACACATTTATTATCTACCCCATTAAACTTGATTTGAGGTCCAAAATAAGCCTTACACCACTAATTAAGTAGGATCTTTTCAAAATTTTCCTTTACATTGGGCCTTATCCCCTTTAACGGTTTCTTTACAATATTTCAATATTAACCTATGTAATTATTCATCTTTATGTGTCTTTCTCTAATTAGAAAAGATGTGTCTTGCACATCTCTTACATTCTGCATTAAGTAGCAACTCAGCTAGAGCACCTAATAGGCCCCGTATCAAAACAACAAACAAACTTAGTCTAATAAAAAATTAAAACTAAAACTAACCTTTAAACATGATTTAACTATTATATGAAAGAAAAAATTGAAGTAGGGCATCATTTTATAGGAATCCGAGATGAAAAAGGGAATATCCGGTTGTTTTCATCCCTACCTATAGCTGATAGAAGTACCCCCTTAAGATATCCTTTGAGGAAGCATCTATCTAAACGTATAATCTTCCTATAACCCTATAAAAAACCATCCCTCACTCGTTTTAAAACCTACATTCATCCTTTTAAACTTTATGCAATCCTCCTCACATTATAGGATAACACCGTGACCCTCATTATTGGCCTTAAATTTTGCAGCATAATTATCAAGTTTATCAAATTCAAACTTTACATTACCTTTAATTATTTCCTTCAATCTTTACTTTACACCAATTTTTTTATATGTTGAGCATGTGTGAACGGGATCCTCAAGCCATAATCCTTCTTGGCCACCTCAATAATTTTCTTCAATGTTATTTTCAAGCAAACTCTATCAAATTTATGAATTAAATACTTACCTAAAACTTTATAACTCAAACAATTATTCTTATAAATAATACTACAACTATGCTCTATCACACTTATCTTCAGCATCCAGTTTCCAAATTTACCAAGTAGAGAACATAGAATTTTAAAGCCACATTTCTTATCTTTACATATTGCTTTAATCCTTTTCCCATCATTATTCTTAAGCTTTACATCCCTCATATGCTTTAAAGTATGTTTAGTCATCGCATCATTAAACTCGCTTCTTATTAGCAAAAATCATTGCAACTTGAAAATGTGAATCATTTATATTGGGGTAAAAAACACCTTCATGAATTTCCTTTTACTCTCTTGTTTCTTATTATCCTCATCACTCGCTATCTATACTAATTCTTGCATCAATTTCATATTCATGTTCTACTTTTACTTGTTTCAATATCTTTTATAAGGACATTCAAGAATTCATCATCACAATCATTTATAGCCTCATTTCCCTTTATATTCTCATTTTCACTTAAGTTTCCTTCAAATTTTGACCTTCATTTCCCTCTAAATTAACATCTTGATTTCTATCTAAATTTTCTCCCTCGGTTCCCTCTAAATTTTCACCCTCAATTCCCTACAAATATAAACCACTCTTTTTGTCCTTTTCTTTTCTAACCTAATTTCTTACTTTTTGTAACTCCTCATCTCCATCATCAAACAACCATTGACAGTAAAAAACTTTATCACCATAATTTTCAACACGTTTTTTCTCGGATGTATTTGACTCTTCCCTACCAACCTTATCATCAACAACACCAAGATCACCCAAATTATCTTCTCCCAGTAAAATATCAACTAAATCATCCTCAACTACTTCTTTACTATTATGAAACCCAAGCATCATTTAAATTTTTAGTCGCATCTTCTTCTTTATTTATTATCATATCATTAATTAATTCATGATCATGTTCCTCTCTCCTCTCCTCAAAACCCAACCTAAGACCAAGGTCGGTAATTCCTAGCCTTTGACACACTCTAGACGAACTACCCTCACCGAGTAATAGGTGGTCTTTGCCTCTACGTTCATAATAAATGTCAACCTTTTTAACTTTCTTTATCAAGCTCAATAACCATATCGGACTTCGTCATCATGCACTAACTTAAGAGACAAAGATTGGGATTGTGATATGGAAAAAGGATCATTGTAATACACAAACACAATATCCTTTTTACCAAATTCCTCTTTTAATTTTAAGAAGGTCCTAAAGCATAATAACTCGGGTCAATATTTTTCTTCTCAAACATAGACCCACTAACTTATTTAACCTATAAACTAATTGGACGCACTGATCTTTTCACACGTCCAACCAAATGAAAAAGAAATGTCTTTATCTATCAAACACAACCAGTAAAGAAAAACACTAACCACTCGTCAACCTATAAGACAAGTCGAGTCCCAAAACAATATATAACGAGTTGATTGAGAATAAAAAATTTACCTTGTTGGCAAACTAATGACAAAACAAGGACCACACATACGAGATAGTGAGGTTCTCAAAACTAATGACAAAGCAACAACCACCAACGTATACTTTATCGCATTATTAAGTTGTCCCGATAATAAAAAAGACCACTACTCAATCAACAAACAAAATAACACAGACTATAATAAACTAAAATAGAGGATAAAACAACTTATCTTTTTTACTAGATATTCTTTTGCTTTTATATTTTCCATTTTATCGTGATACAAAGTAAGAGAAACAAAGTTAGGGGACAATAAAGATAAGTCTTCAACCAATAATAATAGATACTTGATACAAAAAATAAAAATAAAATAAAATAAAAAACTAGAATGGGGTATTTAGGATTTTGAATTGGGGATTTTAAAAAATTAAGGTAAATTAGGGATTCGGGCTATTGAATAATCAAAGATCTTTAGGGTTCGATTTAGAAGCAATCGATGAATCGATGGTAAATAGAAAATCAAAAGCAATTGTGTGAGGATTAGGGTTTTTTCGAATGAAAATGTGTGATGATTATGGATTCTTTGAAGGAAAATCGAGTAGATCTATCGATCGCATGATGAGAGATAAAAATCAAAAGGTTTTTGAACTTTGGTTTTTTTTTTTTTTTTTGGATTTTGTCCGTAAAAATTTTTATCCATGTGAAAAATTTAATTTGATGTGTTGAGCCACATGGTAATTTTTTACCTAATATGTCACTCCATATGATAATTTTTTGTCATCTATCATCGCCTACTAGATTAATCACTAGATTTTAGTGAGAAGTGGCCAAATTAAGAAAAATTAAAGAGTACAAGGAAGTGATGAATAAGAAAAAAAGTAGAGGGCCATATTAAGAAAATGTCAACGGTAGAGGGACATTTTATGTGATTAAACCAATACAAGTATATAGTTTTATCATGTAGTTATGGTCACATCAACACTTATGTTGCAATAGCCTATGAACTTCACCATGTTTATAAATGTGGGTAACATGTGAGGTTTGTCATGTTCAAGCTAATTGTTGATAGATTTGGTTATCCTAAAAAGGAGTACGTGTAAGGCGGATTCATTCTATATTCACACACACACACACACACATATATATATATATAACTTTCTTTTTTCATGGTGTATTAGTTAATAGATGGCTAAGATTAAAGAGATTTGTTGTTGAGGTACCATGTCTTTATCATATATTTATCGAGTCCTAAATAATAAAAATTCATGATTCATCTCCAAATTTGGACATGATGGGTTCACTTTTTTTTTGGAAACTTACTTGTATCCGATACTTATAGCTAAGTTTGCTTAACATAGAGTTTTAGTGGAAAAAAAGGACATGAAAATAAAATAAATTCTTAAATTGTTACCGAATATTTCCATTCTCTTCACGCATATTTTTGCTTTACATGCTCGTTTAAATTCATTGCTAATATTATTGTCTTATTTGCTATTTATGTTATACCTTTTAGATAATATATATATAGTTTTTTATATTTGTTGACTTCGTATAAGATATTTTGCTGACATGCATGTTCTTATTGGATTGCAATTAACATTTATTACTCGTTAAAATATTTTTTTTATGTACAATTTCTCTTATTTGTTTAGGTGTTGTTTGTCTTGTTATGACTTTTTTTTATAGCCTTATATTCGCGAAGTTTGATTTCTAATTATCCTTACTAGCCTATACCTTTATATGTTGAAGGTTGAATGTTTGATCCAACATTTATTCTTTAAACTTCTTCAATAAAGGTTGAAATCAAAGAAACAATATTAACTAGCATGTTGAGGAATTTTCATTTGATGATTCCTTTTCAATTTGCAAGTCTACAAAGGCTTTCGCACCACTTTCAATTGTTTATCCAATTCCACACAACAAACTTACACCATAAAGAGCAATGATCATTATGTGATTGGTGATCTAGGTCTTTTCTTCCACTACGAATAACAAATCTTGTAGATAATGCCTATGCTTATGGCTTACTTCGTCATATGTGAGATTTGGTTTGCATTTTCTTAAGTGTAGGATCGGTTCCCAATTTGGAATCCTGTTAGTAGAGAAATTTATATCGACAAGCTATTTATAAGGTACTCTATATAGTGTGAAAAATTTTTCATGTAAGTGAAGCCTTCAAAACTAAAGATTATGGTTTGACAAACTCATTATAATATGAAAATTCACTATGCTTTGTTATAATCACCGTCATCCGTATAATTCATCATTTTTTTTTATCTAATCGAAGATTTATCACTAAACCTCGGCTTATAAAACATTGGCTATGATTTGTTTCCTTATGTCAATATGTTAATAGGATCGAGTTTGCTATGTCTTTCATGAAAAAGTGAAAAACCAAATAATTTAAAGGTTGTATATAGCATAACATTGCTACAACGGACATCGATGGCCCAATATAATGCACTAATCTACTCGAACCATTTATGTAAAAGTTGATTTTCAAAGTGTAAATGATATGATGTACTCAATTTAAAGAAAAAGTATGAAGAATGTTTGTGAAAAAAAATCCATTCTATTGGAAACTCAATCACACATTAACCGACTTGTTTTTCCCTTTTACCACAATAATTAATAGCCGTATATTTTCCCATGCAAAACAAACACAAGACAACCTTTTTAGTTTCTATATATAGAACATAACAACCGCCCTACAATTCCTCCACCTTATCGATCAAAAAAATTTTTTAGCTATACCATTTCAACATATTAACAAAGAAGGCACAAAAACCAATGCTCTATAATTCAAATAGCTCTACCAAAAAAATATTAAAAGGGAAATTGTTATTAAAAAACATGTTAATTAAATTTATCAAATTCTTTCAACTTAAAAAATTATCAATTATTAAAAAATATGTCCCCAACTTCTCTACAACTTTTAAAATAAACTATTTATCACAATTACAACAGTTGTATAAAACATATATAAAAATATGTTATTTGGTTGATAAAAATATTAAATTCTATCAAAAAATGGGATGGATATACCAAACAATATACCTTCATCTATTTGAATTAAATCAAAAAAATTTATTTAAATATAATTTTTTTTCAATAGCCAAAACTATTCATATTCTATAATCATACAAATATAAATAAATAAAGACTTAAAGACTTAATGTTTCGGAAAATCACAAGATTTACACTTTTTAATGATTTTAGCTCATTCTTTTAACTTTGGATAAAACGGTCACCAACTAAGTTTTCAACAATAATACTAGCACAAATCTAATTTTTCGATCAAAATTCGGATCACGACATGGCGAGTGACGAAGCATGACAACTAGACTTTAAATGCTACATAGGATTCACGTAAGTAGTAGCGTAAAAAATCAATTACAAAACTTAAAAGACAAGTCATCTCATATATACTCCAATTACAACAAAATCATTAATCCCTAATTGAAATTAACCTAATTCTTTTGATATACCACAACAATGTTTTATCCATAACCTTCCTTTCAACATATGAAAGTGAGATGAATGTTCCTAATGGAACAACAAAATTCTAGCTGCTACTGTTTCAGAAGTAATCCTATATTCCCATGTAAATCCTCAATCAATTGTTTCAAGCTATGAAATCAAGAAATACATTAGAGGAACTAAACCTGTGTTGCATGTTCCCTGGATTTAGGCATTCAAAATCCACGCCCCTGCCCCATACTGAAGATGTTGCTTGTAGATATCATTATCCTCTCTCATGGAAACAAAACCATGATTTGTTAAACCCAGAATTGAAAGGCTGCTACCCTCGCAGTACTGCAACCATAATGTAAGAGATACCCCGCTTCCATTTCCAAACCTCCCCAACTCTAAACTTTGGTTAGCAGCAATAGTTGCTACCATAAACCGCTTTGACACGACTCAGTCACTATCTTCTCGAATGATTTATTAGTAATGAGGAGGTATTGAAGTGAGGAAGAAAAACTAGTACTTGAACACTTCGAGGCCATCGACGGTACACAAATGGCATCGAAGGTAGAGTTATTGTGGCTGACGAGAAATTGGTGAGTTATCGGGTTGAAGAGGAAAGCTAAAATGTATAGGGTTGAGCAAGCTTATTTGGTGGGGAGGAAGGAGGCTGGTGTGGTGAGTCTTAGTGATTCGGTTAGGAGAAGAAGATTGGGCAGCTAGTGTGTTTTGGTTGAAGGATGAAGGAAGAGGAAGGTAGTGGCTGATGTGTTTCTCTCTCTCTCTCTCTTTGATTTTTTCTAACTAAGGAAAGAATGAACAGTAGCTTCTTTTGCTAGTTTCAGTGGAGGAGAGGGATGTTGATCAAATGAGGGTGATTTGGGTGGTTACATTAGTTGTGAAGGCATGGTCGACCATAGGGGTGGTGGCAGTTAGATTTTCAGCAACCTTGGGAGGATTTTTGGAGAAGATGAACAATGGATCCTTTCCTTTGATTTTTCACTTCACTGCTTACGATTACGTGTATCCTACGTGATATTTAAAGTCTAGTTGTCATGCTTCATCACCTATTATTTCAACGTTGTTCGAAATTTTGGTTAGAAAATCAAATCTATACTAAGTATTATTATCGAAGCTTAGTTTGTGACTTTTTTTATTCAAAATTAAAAGAATAAACTAAAATCATTAAAAAATATAAAGTTCGTGATTTTCTAAAATATTAAGCCATATACAAACATATCGAAAAACATTACTTGAATATATATATACATATGAAAAAAAAAAAAAGCAATAACGACAACAAAAATAATTAGTCATCTAGAAAAAAGATGCAATTCCTCCCTAGTGCAAAGAATTTGCATATCTTTGTATTGTCAACTTATCCACCTACATCTATTATTTATCAATCATAAGCTTAGCACGATTCTATAAAATTTACCAAACACTCTCTTTTTTAACTTGTATCTTTTACAAATATATATATATATATATATATATATATATATATATATATATATATATATATAATTTCAGCTACATCACTACTATGTAAAAACAAAACTACATAGTACTTTGCACTAGCAAGTAACGACTCCCCCGCATCAGTGCGGGTCTCAAGCTAGTAGTATTTAATTGCAAAATTTGAGGTTTCAAAACGTAATTAATTATTGTCAAGTTGCCACGCATCCATAGAGAAAACATGCATACCAAATTTGACATTACACTAACAAATCAATTCATCTCACAAGCAACATTTTAGATTTTCATATAATTCTATTAAGCATTCTAATTTTTAAGTCATCTATAAAGCTAGAGCAACAGCAGCTCTGTTTGACATACTAATCACATATATTAATAGCTAAAAAATTAAAAATTATTTATGACTTTAAAATTATTGATTGTTGTGAAACTTATGAAATAAAATAATAATTCAATAAACATAGAGAAAAATAATCGTTTTAGTTATGAAAGTAAAATATATATATATATATATATAAACTGAATTGCTTTTTGAGTATAAATTTATCATTTTGTTTATGAAACAAACAAATAATTATTTATATATTCAATAAACAAACTAATTATTTGGGTTAATACCCTCACATGTCTTTATATAATAGGCTAATTTTCCAATCTATCCCTAAAAGAAAAAGACCTCCAATCTGTCCTTATATTTTAAACTTGTTTCTAATCTATCCTTCTAGTCAAAATTTTCAATTAATTTTCATGTTAATGGATATAGATCACTTGTGTCAAATAAAAATAATAATTTTATTAATTTACACACCATATGCAAATCACATTTAAGGATATCATTATCCTGATTACCAAATGCAAAATACAATAGCTTTGTAATCATGTCCAATCCAATAAACAAAATAATTGCTTATCATATCTTGTCCAGTACAAAACAATCCTGCCGTCTCCGTCTGCGTCTCCAGTAGGGCAGCAACCCTCTCCCGTGCTATGCTTAGTTCCCGTCCTACTCAATTCGGGAGAATATAAAATCTCAACAGACATTCCAAATCTCAACGGCCTGAGCACCCCACCTTCAGAAGCAACTTTATAATTTACAATTAACAAAATCGAGGGTAAGACGAGCCTTAGGACCAATATAGAAGAAAGCAATTGGCATCATCATAATAATAAATGAAAATAAAAAAATCTACGGTAACATCACAGTGTCATATGCCAAGGAATAGAGACCACGATGAAAATTGCGATAAAGTGGGAGAACCAGAAAAGCTCCTCTACTTCATTCTTTCTGGTGTTCATTCATATAAAGGAATATAGATCACTAGATACACCGCTCAAAACACATCTAGGGTTCCACAAACACACAGTGACAAAATTACACTGTTCAGATCAAATACATTTGAAAAATAAGAAAATAAATCAACCACATCCATGTGCCTCCTGTCTGACTCTAATCTTTCTTTCTTTATTTTTCTGGAAGCCATCTGCTTTGCTCCAAACCCTGCTCAATTAATATGCCATCAGTTGATCATGATCCAATATCATTTACAACTGAAAATGACTACCTAAACTAAAATACCTGAAAGCTGCTAGGGATCATGCCAAAACTTCTACGGAGGCATGGTTTTTGACACACCAGAACCCATCTGAAAGTTTCAACCCTAATCATAATTGGCATCTACTCGAACACTACCAGTTTGCCGCCCATAAGAGTTTCCCCCACCACGCCTTGAGTGACTCTGACCTCTCTCCCTGGGCCTTGTAACAGAATTATGAGAACCATCTTTTGAAGACTCAAAATTGTTAGCTTTGTTACTATTCTGAGGCCCTACTGGCTGATACTCATAATGTGAATTCTGTCTCTGCCTTTCACGGTTTGCAGGCACATTATGTTGCTTGTTATCTTTCCCATAACCACTCCACTCACCACGGGAATCATGCTCTCTGCCAGAGCGGTTGTTTTGGCTTCCATTTTTTCGATACCCTGAAGACGCACGTTGCTCTTGTTGAAAATCCATATTCAAAGGAGATGGTTCAGCCGGGCTAACAGGACGTCCTTTATGTGAAGCTATCTTCCTTTCCTTCTTACCCTCTTGATGCCCAGTGCTAGGAGCTTCTTCCAAATTGCTCTTTTCAGATAGAGAGCGATCAGGGTGAGGCTGGGCCTTAACTGCAGCAATATCCTTGCCAGGTTGAGGCAGCAATGGCATGCCACTTTGGGAATAATAATCCTTTCTATTACCCCTACCAACTTCAGAGTCTCTGTTCTGACCACCATTGGTCCTGCTTCCTCGCTGGTTAGTTGCCGAAAATGACTGATGAGATTTAGGTTGCCAATGAGATGCTGATCGTTCCCCAACGATGCGACTTTCTTTTGAAGTTGCAGGTAACTCTGCTTGATGCACCTCTGAGCCCAAAGTTTGGACATGAACCTTTTCAGTGTCCCCAGTATTAATTCTCTTCTCATCAGGATCATGGCTATATCCCATGCCTTTTTGCCCTCTGTATGATTGTCGCCTACATCTGGCTGTTGCACTCTGATCTTTTATAGCAGGGGCAATGACCGGCACCTCAGAATTTTCAGGAATGTTCCAGCCATCAGAGTCATTCCATTCAGTTTGAACATTCCTACTTGTAAAAGATGTGGTTGATTCTGCTGATCCCCGTTGGCGCCATGAACAGTGCATTTTCCCTGACTTATTTTGCCTGCCATCCCCATTCTTAGATTCCAAAATGGATCCTACCTTCCCCATGCATGTTGCAGAGCTTTGAGAACTTTCAACACCTAGAGAACCAGATTCAGGTCTTCCAATGGTCTCATCTGGTGTAATCTGATTGGTTAATGGTGCCACTGAATGGGGACTACTTCCTTGCTGAGCCATTTCTTTGGCTGCAGACTTTGGAATGTATCTTTCCATTTCTGCCCGTTTATTTTTTGCATTATTCTGCACTTGCTGATCACTCTTCATGGGTGGACTAATGGCATCAGCCAGAGTCCTCTGACTGGCTTCATCGGTAGCCTCAATTTTATTTTGAGACCGCACAGGAGCCCAGATAACAGCATCGCCACTTTGGGATTTCTCGGTCGATTTATTAGCTTGTGGATTCCTCTGCATCCTGCGAGAATGTTGAGGTTTCCACTGGTTATTTCTGCTGTGAACTTCTTCATTTGGTGATGATGTGCGTTGATCCAAGGACTGATTTCCGTCTCTAGAATCAGTCTGAAACTGAAATGAGCTTGGTTCCAACACAGATTCAGAAGCCTTGGATTTTCTACTTTCAACCGACGTGTCTAAATCAGTCGTTTCTTTTGATAGGGTTGATGTTACAACTGCTGTAGATGATGCCTCCTCCACTTTGTGCTTGTTCTTTCCAGTCCTGTTCTTCCTTCTATGATTTACTGAAGACTCAGCCGTGACAGTTGGGTTGACAGGCAAAGCCGGCTCAGAGTTTGAGATCATTTCATTTGGACCCTCAAGAGAAACAGGAGCATTAACTGCTACATCAGCAACATCTTTTGGTGTCTCGGTTATAGGAGACATTAACTTATCATTGGAAGTCTTTTCCAAGGGACCATTCTGTTTTTGTCTGTAGCTCGCACGCTTCTGCTTAGAAGCCCTACTGTCATGAGTCTGGGGGGCATTATCGAGGTGATCACCATCAGCGTGACTAACATCCTGTTGCAATGGCTCCAATTGGTCTTGTATCACAACGGACTCCTTATGGGTGGCCTTTGGCATCTCTGGTAGCACCTCACTGAAACTCTCCACTGCCTTTGTCCGCTTATTCAACTCTTCCAGTTTTGCAAGTGCCTTGGCCTTTTGATCTCTCTCTCGTTCCTCCTCTTCCTTCTCTCGCTGTTTAATCCGTTGAAGGGCTAGCTCTTTCATCTTAGCACGCTGATTAAAGACACAATAGCAAATAAAGATGCTGATAAATAAAAACAGAATTATGAAAAAAAAATAAAAAAGAATATATATATTACTTGCGTCTGGCTATCACTGCGATCAGGGTGGGGTGGCACAGATTCTTCATCATCCTTCCCTCGATGATATGCCCCAGACATTTCAGTTGCCTCCGCAAAAATATGGTCTTGCCTATGAACATTAGAACTTTCAAAATGGGAAGCCGACAATGCACCCGGCAAGTCTGCACCTTGGGATCTTCTCCCTTCAGTCTCTTGGGTACTGAATCTCCCCTTACCACGCTGATCAGGTCTCCCATGCATACCATGAGTTGATCTCCTGTGAATTCGAGTATTAGTGTTTTCTAACATTGGAATAACAGATCCATTGTCAATGAAAGCCTGCAGAAAAAATCACACACACCTGGAGCTTGCTGTCCCAATAGCATCTGTTACCTCAAGGCTCTTATCTGCAGCAGAAATGCGGTCTTCATGGGAAGCAGTGTTGATAATGCCACTGACATGAGTCCTTTCAAGAGATGCATAACTAGTACCAGCTTCGTTTGCAGAATGATTAAACTTGGCATTACCAGCTTGTAACCTATTCTTATGCTCCTCTCTACCGGAAACAAATTTAACTTCTTGCCTTCCATCAGAGGCCCGGACCTTTGCATTTAAACCTTCTATTTTCCTAATCAGGCTGGGATCTTTTGGGGCTGCTGAAACTTCTGGAAAAGCAGATGCTGCATATTCTGCATGTTCCAGTTTCTTAACTGAACTGTCATCAGCTGCCTTCCAATTTCCCTTATGTTCAAGAGGTTTCACTTTAACACCTTGGTTGTCAATGGCCTCAGAAGAAAATTCTTCACCAATCCTTCTTATATTCCTCTCTTCATTGATCTTCTCATCTGCTCTCCAGCCATTCTCCCATGATGACTTTCTTTGATGATCTGCCTTCCCCGGATATGATGTGTTGGTTGTCATCATGTCATCCCATTTCTGTTCTTCTTCTTTTCCCTCTAAACCATCATGCTGCTTCAGGAGGACTTTGTATGGTACACGAGCATCTTGTGGATGACCCGATTCAACTTGTTCTGAAACCATTGTGTGACCACTAGGACCGTATCCACCAGATCTTCCATGAGAATTTCCGAGATCTGGAGCATTTTGACCTGAATATCTGTTATATGGAGCAGGACCCACTGCCATTCCCATAAACTGAATATCTCGATCATTGGAATTGCAGTAGCCCATGGGAGAAGCGTAATAGCCCTCATAAGGAACTGGTCCTGGATAAAATCCAGGCCGAAATGGCATGCCCGGGCGAATAAAAGCATCATGCATGTGGGGTCTGTACATATCACCATTTGTTGGATGGGGTCCTCTTGTTCCAGGTCCTGGTGGAGGACCTTGTTGTGGGTTGGCAAGAGCAGAAGGTGGAATCTGCGGACGGTAATAAGGAAATGGCTCCATGGGAAAGCCACCAGGTGCTATTGGGGGCGCAAATGGTGGACCTCCTGGAGGCCCTCTATACCAAACACCACCTGGATGATTATTTACAGGGGGACCACGCCAAGAATCATAACTCTGAGGACGAATATTAGAATTAGGATATGATTGGGGATCAGGGTGCCACTTCTCCATATGCCTCAATCCATCTTCACCATACATGGGATTCTCTCTCCTCCAAGAATTTGAAGAGTCAATTGCATTTGTGTTTATAGACGCATCGCCTGAAAATTAGAATGGGGAAAAAAAAAAAAAAGGTATGACTTGTTTATATTTAGTCAGGCAGTGGCGGTTGTCACATGCAAGGCACGCACACAAGAGCACAAGAATACATCACAAAAGAGATGGCAGCATTCCTATATGAAATAAGAGTGGTGCAAAAAACACAAACCTGCAGAATTTCCAGTACTCTCTTTCTCTGGAGCTACTCCACCCGATGATGAACCAGGATGACTGTAAGAACCATGGTCTGCAATTAAATAGTTTAGAATCAGTATCTTTGATGTATTTGACAGGTCATAAATGGAAAACATGCAATTAGAATAGATTACTACATCCATACGTATAAATCTTATGTGTGAACATTATTTGAGATTAAGATTGGCATAAAAAATTCTTCAAAAATATGTATGACTCGTACATATACCGATGTCAAAGAAAAAACAAAAATTGCCAATTCAAGAAGTCTTCCCTCAGACCCTCACTGAAAAGAAAATTTACGTAGTTTTTTAATATCAAAACAAGTAGCATTACTCTAATAAATATAAGATCTTGGAAATACCAACATGTCATTTATATTACAATGTATACATCTTGGTGATACCTACCAAGGCAATTGTGCTACATGTGATTAAAAGACAAAAAAACGATGGGAATTTTCTAGGCACTGTAAAAAGCACTGCAGTTCTAAAAGCAATAAACCAATCATAGACTGAGCCCAAATTCTTATCAATACTTAATAGTATTAAGGACAAGGCAATATAAGTATGAACCTTGGGACTCCGTGTTTTTCCCAGAGCTTTCTTTTTCTGATCCAAGCGTTGGAAAATCTCCAGAAGTCAAAGAAAACCCGTCCTTCTTAGAGGATGTCACTCCCTACACGTATAGCAGTTATAACACTAAATCAGGCAATGTAAAATTAATAAAAGAAAAAAGCAAAAGCCAAACCAAGAAACCCAGATAGAATTTAGTTTGGCCTTGGCTTGGGTTGTTGAGAATGGTCAAGCACATAGGATGTGAGTACATGAACAATTCTATGCCCACACATGGACCAAATGGTCTAACCCAATGTTTTTTATGAGTAAACCACTCGTAGTGTCAACTACTCTTTCTTCAAGACATCATCAAAATAACCATAATTTGTAATATAAATGACTAAGACTTTCTTCGTAGAATAAAATCAAGAAAAGTCACACACATATATAACACACAGCACACTCAATTATGCCTCATTACCTATCTTTTTAAAGAGTTTTCCCTTGAACCCTGAATTTACTATGTTGTAACACCTACCATTTCATAGTTTTTCTAGCAAACAATTTACATCCTCCATTAAATGTGTTGATTAACAAGTTGCTTAGAGGTTCTTATTATAACAAAAAGATAGTCAATGAGTAAACCCAAAAACTTTACAATGACAAGCAGCCCTTTGCAGACATGTATCGAAAAAAATGGTAATTATGGAGAACAGATATATGTATTGGCATTGGATAGCAATGGCAATTTGAAAATGTACAGCTGCCCAAGGGATTGGGAAGCCATAACCTTGTGTGGATAACTTTTAACTGATCAATATGGTTTTCTACTGTGAAAACATGGGGTTTTCTAGCTACAACCATTACAATTTAGCATGCGGATGCCCATCTGGGTTTGAGTTCATTGATTGGAATAGTAGGTTAAGAGATCACATGAGGAAGCTGCTACATGCATTTATAATACAAAGAGAAAGCATTCAACAAATGGATTGAAAAAGAAGCTTGATAAGAGAGGTTTTAGAGACTAGGGCTACCAATTGCAATTAAAACCAACAACAAACTTCACACCCATTTAATTACAATACCTTCTAATGCATATAACCCTCCATATGACTTAGACAGTCCTATTATAATCACTGCCTGTGAACTGCTGTGGGGTTGACCAACAGAAGCACTCAAAAATTTTCATTAATGTCTCATGGCTACCATTCTAGATATTACTAGCTATATAATCAACTAAGTTAAGGACCTACTGCCTACTACACTCGAACAAACACCATTTTAGCAGCAAGTGCCTCAAGCAATTCAGAAAGCTATTGCCAGATTGATGCTATTTTCCTTTTTCACTACATTGGTTCCCGCATTTGTTTCAAAGGTTGGGTCAGGGTAGAAACTGCCCACCTATACAAAGAACTGAAATAACAGGGAAGGTGCCAAAAAAGAAATGCACAAACTTTGCCAGCAAACATTACATAAACAAAATATATGCCATATGTTCATAATAGTTATCCAAGCAGATTCTTGATGCAAAAGAAAGCAGAAAATTTCATTTCAAAGCGAATACTATGAGATGATTTAAAAAGCGAATACTATGAGATGATTTAAAAAGCGGTCTTTAAGAAAACCATACCAACTTTTCTGCCGTTCCGGTTGCACCCCAAGCAACTGAATTATCAGACAAGGGCTCAGCGAATCGGGATAACTGGGAGCTACCAGGTCTTGTCTCTGCACTGCGTGGGCGGAGCGATGTGAGTGATGTTTGATTTGATGTCAATGCTCCTGATGCAGAAGATGGCCTAGAATTTGAACCCCATGCATTAGCAATGGGTTCGTGGGTTCTGTCACTGCTTGCAGTTGATGGTCGAGTGCCACTTCCACCAGATGAAGGGCGACCACTTAGATGGCTTGGTGAACCACTACCACCATCGGTATTTGGAGACAGCGCTGAAGAACCCCAGGCATTAGGTGTGGAAGAAGATGATCTTGTGCCCCAGCTATGGGTACCCCTGTCAAGTTTAGGAAGCAAATATGGATCAAGTTGAGCCAAATACATTTGTTCATACTGAAGAAATAAAGTAACAGCATCAAGGCATCATAAGGAATAAAGAGAATAATAGCAGGAGAACCAGAAAAGGGCATCAGAAACCAGAATGGTAGATGAACTACTCACTTGGGCACAATTTCGACGTTCGGGTCCAGACCATGATTTTCTAACCTTGAAACATCAGAGATGAAAAATGAAACTTTATTGGAGGAAGCCAAGAGCCTCGTTATATTGAACTACAATTTATTCACCAGAAACTTAAATACCTTTGGCTGGGTAGGTTTATTGGTTTTGGAACAGCGATTTTCCCCAAAACTGTCATGCTACCTCTTCTTGCAGAAGCATATCTGCAGACAATCATTTTTAGATAACAGTAAATAAAAAATTGCTGGTTATATCCAATAACCACGAGTACAAAACCATTCAAACATAAAGGTCAGAAGCTATCCATCAGCACAAACATAAAACATAAATACAGACACCCGCACTGCCACACCCAAAACACAACACTCTTAAATGTGAATATGTCAAATGCGATACAAAAACTGCATGGACTCTAAGAAGTATGGTGCACCTAACAATCTTGATACAATGGCAATGCCCCACTAAGGCAATATTGCATGAGTTGATAGAGGCGCAATATCAATACCATGAGGAAAAAACTCTGTCCTCCCACACTGACCATGCAAAACCAAACACGTGCTAAAAGATGATAGTGTATTTCAAAGGGCATGGAAAACGCATATAAACTCCATACCTGCGCTCTCCGGGCAACATGCTTGATGACATAATTCAGTAGTCTTGACAAGGTCATCCAAAAGACTTTGACACAATCTAGGAAGATAAAGAAAAGATAAAACTACATCAATATGATGTATGACAATAAAGAACATGGTAAAAGGATGGCAAAAATTTTATGTGCAACAAATAATGATATACATAATTTTCCGTCTCCAATAAGAGAAGAAAAAGGGGGCTAACAATCATGCACAGAACAGACTGCATATATTTCTGAAATCTTAGTCCATATGAAACAAATTTCTGTCTACATGAAACAAAACCCAACCAACACAACCATAGCTGAATTAATTGAACATCAAAAACTTGTTGTCTACCAGTAATCATATACTTCATTTGTTATGAAAGGAAAAACCCTCATTCAACTGGCCTCTAATGTAGGAGGGGAGACTTAATTGAGTTAGTGTTCTACAGAGAAAACTAATGAACACCGAATTTTCTTCATAACATATTATCAAAAATAGCTAAATCCCAATCCCTTCCTAACTACAAACAGCATCATTTGGAACTCACTTCATAAAAACACAAAGTTTAAATTTATTCGACATTCCAACCCTCAAGTCTCCTCTTATCCTATATTCACCTTAGAAAGTGGTATTTTACTGGTGGCCTAATATTCTGCTAAAGCCACCAAACACTTCTTCACTCGATCATTCACAATTTTAAACAAATAAAACAAAAAAATGCACAAACAAAATTGCATCAATGTCTAAAATTTCATTCCATATGAAACAAAAGCCAAAAAAAAAAGTACTAAAATATAGCTTTGTGGTTAAAATTGTGCATCAAAAACTTGTGGTTAAGAGAACTCATGCAACCGACCTCATATAGCTTTGTGGGGAGCAGACAGAGTAGAGTTGAGTGTTCTATAGAGGAAAAACAATTCATGCCACGTTTCCTTGATAATGCATTACAGAAAAACTTGCTAAATCCCAAACGTTTGTTAATCATGCATAACCTCTCAACACCATTCTTAAATTTCACATTTAACAGAATTTAGATTTCTCAATATTCTAAACCGTAAAGTAATGCCCTATCGTACACTCACGGTTCACCTATGATATTCTGAACCCAAAATGCAAAAGGTTCCTCTTTTATCACCAACATTTAATTCCAATCTACAGTTTCGTTTTAACTAGAATCCATAGAAAATTAAATAAAGCTCTTTCGATAACTGTAATCAAATAAACAAAAAAAAAAAAAAGTACTGTCAATTTTTTTTATGTTAGAGCTAAGAGTAATTAGAAGATCAAATCACACACTCTATAGAAAATCTACGAAACTCGCTCAAATAAACACAGAATCGAATCAATCGCATTTATACAGAAAAAAGAAACTAAACAACACCACGTAAAACACACTGGCTAAGTACAAATTCGGAAGAAAAAAATAAAAAAATAAAACGATTCTATTATCCTTCCTTCTCCGGCAATTTCTCGGCAAGCAAACAGACATGTAAAATATTAAACAATCAAGTAAATAGAAAACTACTTGCCTGAGATTTGATTTCTCTTGTTTTATTATTCTTTGATTAGATTTTTTCCGAAACCCTAGCAGATAGTAAAAAGTGGAAAGAGAGAAAAAAGAGAAATTTTTCTCACAGGTTTCGTATGAGATCGGGAAGGGAAGGGAAAGAGAGAGATCCGTGCAGGGTGAAAGCAACGATTGAAAAGAGTGAAGGGTTGTCTTTTATTTTATATTTTTATATATATAATTTTTTTTAGATCCGCGAGAGAAGAAAAGAGAGAAAGGAAGGAGAAGAAGAAGAAGAAGCGAGAGGTGTTCGATGCTGTGACCCTGATATTTGATATCGACTTTTTTCTCTCTCTTTCTTTCTAACTCGGAAAAAGGAAAAATAAAACCAATTGGAATATGCATTTGTTTTTTTTTTTTTTAGGAAGAAGGATGACTCTAAATGTGTTAAATGTTTTTGTTAATTATGAATAATGATGATGCTATAATTGTATGCAAGAAAAATAAAGTTAAAAAAAAAAAACAAACAAAACAATTAAACCCAAAGGAAAGAAAATTAATTTTTTTAGGATAATTATCAAAATAACCTTTTAAAAAAATCTTCTATTAAAAAATCCATCAATTTATTTTTAAATCTCTCAAACCTAAAATAATAAAACCTTTTAAAAAATTTTATATTTAAAAAAATCCATCAATTTATTTTTAAATATTTATTTTTTAAATCTCCTAAACCCAAAATAATATGATCTTAAATCCATCAATTTATTTTTAAATCTCTCAAACCCAAAATAATATGACGATGCTCATATTATTTTGGGTTTGGGAGATTCCAAAATAAATTGATGGATTTTTTAAATAGATGAATTTTTTTATAAGGTTTTTTAATAATTATCTCTAACTTAAATGAAACTATTATCTTTCAAGATATGTATTTCTACTATGGATGATCATGTTCTATGTAATTAATGCCTTAAAATATGTTATACATTCATCTTGTAATTTAATTTAATTGTTTAATAAAAAAATATTGAGTTTTGGTTAATTAAAAACTAGCAATATTGGTAGTGATTTTTTCTATCAATATATTAGGATTTAAGAGATCATTAATTTTCATAATCATACATGTTCTTGCTTTTCTTATTTGTATGATAATCCTTATATTAAATTACAAGAGAATAGCATGAGTTTGATTTCATTCAATATTAATTAGTTGAATTACATCAATTGCTATAGTTACTAGATAGTAAAAATAATCTTGTAATTGATGAAACAAACACTTGATAGAAAAAAATAAAAACTCATACATAAGATATTTTTTAGTATAATAAAAAAATAATAGTCGAAGGTCGTGTGCCGGTAGTCAAAAAACCTCAAAAACTTTTTTTTGTCTTTGATTGCAATAAAAAATAACTTGAACTTGATCATTATATAAAAAAAAAATCAACATCAAACTCATTAAAAATTATAAAATAAGCTTATTATTAGATAGTCACTAAAAAAACCTCTAAAAATATTCCATCTAAAAACATCAATTTATTTTTTAAATCTCTGAAAATTAATATATATATTAACTCGTTGGGTGTTTTGGTAAGAAAATATTATTTTGAGTTTGAGAAATTTAAAAATAAATTAGTGGGTTTTTTAGATAAAAGATTTTTTTGGAGCGTTTTTCTAATAATTATCTTTAAAAATAATAATAATAATATAGTGTTAGGGCAAGAGCACCTACCAATGGTGGTACATAATACATGTAAAAATTTCATTCGAGGACTCAAAATCAAGTTGGTATTTACATGCAAGATGTATTATATTACATCATTGTATCTACATTATTGAGCATTAGCAATGGATGCAAGTTTCTTATCATTAACAATTAACAAACAAAAGTAAAAGAATAAAGGTTTTCACTATTTAATTACTTGTTTATTCAAATTCGGTTACATTGTAGATATGTTGTGCGTTTCTCTCACGACCATCTCTTCTTCTTCTTCTCTATTTATCCGTTTGATTTCCTTTTGTTTTGCCTGGCCATTCAATTTGCCGCTTATAGTGTTACATTATTTGAAAGGAAATCCGGAAAAAGGAATCATGCTCAAAAGACAAAGGGATCTTGCCCTTGAAGTCTACACCGATGCAGATTATGGAGGATCTATAATAGATAGAAGATCAACTATCGGTTAGTGTATGTTCCTTGGAGGTAATCTTATAACATGGAGGAGTAAAAAACGGAATGTTGTGGCTAGATTATCTACCGAATCAGAATTCAAAGCAATTGCTTAAGCTTGGTGTGAGGTGTTGTGGCTAAAGATTATCCTAGACAACTTGAGAATCAAGTGAGAAGGTCTTATGAAACTTTATTGTGATAACAAATCTAATATTAACAATGCTCACAATCCTATACAACATGATAGGACTAAGCATATTGAGAGTGATATGCACTTTATCAAAGAGAAGTCTGGAGGAGGGATTAGTATGCTTATCTTATGTTCCTACTAGGTACCAACTCGTAAATGTTCTTACCAAAAGGTGGAATAGCTCCAATTTTTATGATAATATTTCCAAGTTGGGAATGGAAGATATCTATTCCTCAACTTGAGGGGAGTGTCGAGATTATATCAGCTGTAAATATAATTATTATTATTATTTGATAGATATTAGGGGTGTTAATGTTATCCCTTAATTTAAGGGACTCTAGCTAAGATTATCTCTATCCTTAGATTAGGTAGTTTCCAACTCTGACTCTAGTACTTATTGTAACCTACATAAGTACGTGAGAAGATATAACTTTGCCTCTCAATTTTCTTCAACAGTTAAAGCAAAACTTACTAATTGAAGGAAAGTTGTTCTTAATTGGTCTTTTCCAACCAGAGGTTTTATGCAGTATGCTTCTTAAACAATGCTTGCCTTTTCTCATTGCGTTAAAATTAGAGATATGCATGCAAAAAATTGTTTCTGTAACTTCCATTTGTATTCCGCAGGCAGTGAAACTCTAAATTTTATACCTAGCACCCACCCGACTAGACGATTTCATGCTTTATCTGGATTTTTTGCTGTTTACCATATGTTACATCTGGCTCCAATAGGTAATTTGACTAAGATTTGGGAGAAGGGTCAGCAATTGTGTTTGACATCATGGTCTGACTTGAGTAACACTTCTAGAAACAACATTGGAGATTATTGTTTCCAGGTACCATATACGGCATCCCTCATTGAGGATGCTTTGTGTCTTGGTGATAAAGAAATAGTGTTTGGTCCTGGGGATCTATCTTGGACATTAGGAGCCTCACTTGTTGAAGTGGAGAAACCATGGCCAAGCAATACTGAAACAAGCATTTTATCCCTGAAAAGTAAGGGGTTATACGTTCCTGTGTCCTTTTGTTCTTTTTACTTCTGCATGTTTATTTCATTTATTGTTTACTATAGTCAAATTAAGCTGCCTATGCTGGGGAAGAAGATTCCTGCTGTAGGACTATCTTTGCCGTCTTATGATCATCCTAAATGCCGACCAAACTAATGTTTGGTCATAACAACATTAGGTAACAGAATTGTGAGATACCTTTCTGCGCAACCACAATTCATTTATTCTATTAGATTAGATATATTCATGACATTGCAGTTGTACTTGTTAGAAAAATTTCTAATTAACAATCCTTTTTGTCGATTGGATTTGTGGTTCAAGAATGACTGCACAATGCTAGTCTTCTAACTTAAGATGGTGTCTTTAGTCGAAAATGATTGTGATAGGCAACAATGCTATCAATGATATCAACACGAAACAAGATATTGTCAAATGGGAGAATATCAGCATGAAAACAAGATATTTCGAACAACTTCTTGAAGTTTCAATCTCCATTTCGTGTTGCTTGCAACTGCATGAAAGCCCTGCAGTGTAGTGTGCATATGGAAATGTCTTCTATTTTTCTTTGATTTGATTTCTATTATTACTTTCCTTGTCTAAAATTCTGTACTGCATGTTGATCTCAAGTAAAAATTAGTGAATGATTCTTCAAACTCAGGTGGAGAGTTTGTTGAATAGATTTTATGGGAAGTTTGTCTGCGTGGCTTTGTTGCTTAATCTTTATTCCTCTCTTTGCCCATTTTGACGCTTGTTGGCTGTTGCTATCCCAGCCACTCTTGTTCATATCATCTACAGGTGCATTTTTTGCAGTCCGCAAACTAGCAACCACAGGTCAAAAAACTCTCACTGTTACTTGCCATACATGTTCAAAATTTTGAACGAAAAGAGTCATGGGGTTCTGACTTTGACGCAAACTGTCACAGATGAAATAGCCTGTGTCATTTACTGAATGATAAAGAAGGGTGCACTGCAGCATTGTTTTCGCTGGTACCTATTTCTTCCGAGGGGCATCCAAGTTTCAACTGCTTGAGACTTGATTGTGTGGGCTGAGGATCACGTAATGATTTATTTAAAACAATTGATCCCAAGTTAGTGATATGCATAATCCAATGGTTAAATTCCAGTTATCTAGAAAGCTGACACCTAAAAACCAGTTCGAGCAGATAATACGTTTGCAGAGATTAGTTGGTATTTTCTTATCACTGAGATTGCCTCGGTGTTCAAAATATTCACCTGGCAGTACAGAGAACATAGGAGTGGATGGACCTTCCATTTACTAACAGCTTTATTGCAATTTTGGCAATTTGCAAGCTGATATAAGAAATCTGGAGGTCTTGCAGGGACATAAAACATCATTCTGATGCTCATAAAACACGAAAATAAGTTTGGTTCTCTCTTGCGCTATGCACTGTTCTCTAAAATGAAGTTCACTGTCCACGAACCAACATGTTTAACAAAGAAAGATCCTCATAAAAGGCAAAATATTACACAATCCATTAAGTTTATATGGTATTAACTTACAAGCTGAACCGGAATCCAGATGACTACATGTTTTACATGACTTGATAGCATATCTACAAGGATAAGGAAACTACTATAGTTTATCTTTTGCATTTGACACTTTGGTCATAAGAGAGACAGATTTCAAACTTTCATGCTTATTCAGTCTACAATTCTTCAGTATGAGGCAATTCCACTGGATTTACAACTGTTTGCTCCGGATGCTTTTACGTCTGCCCATACTTCATTGGTACGACCGATGAACTGGAATGGAGAATCATACTGCGCAATGGAATAGGAATAATTGCTTTCAGCAATAGTTAAGTTGGCCCATGGAGACCTGCTCAAGCTGACAGCGAGTCTTTTTGCTTCTTTTACAACATTCTCATCATTCGCATATCCAGAGAACTTCCTCACAGCAACACAGCGACTGTTCCATATGTAAGGTTTCAGGTGCAGTTCATCAAGGGGGACAGGTGGGTCAGCTTGGAATTTCACGGGTAAGTAAAATCGGACGACAAAGGCTGATGATCTAAAGGGCCCAGCTCCTGGGACTATGCTAGTCACAACAGGAGCGGTCATTGCAATCCTCGAATAGTTAAGATTGGCACCTTGGGTGTATTGAAACAACCTGATAAAAGAACAACAGGATACTATCTAGCACAAATGAATTAGAGTTCCAAAGGAGGATTTAGAAATTACAGAATATAAATGCCTGGTAAACTTTGGATCTACCGAGGCTATGGTTGATAGGGTGCATATCCCAACAGTTGGACATAGAAAGGAGATACAATCCATCCTAAATAAACCTTTACCATTCTGATTAAAGGAAGCAGCTGTCATGTTTTTGACTTTGTTCCTAAATGTTCCACTATTTCCACCGTGTTCCTAAAACTAGAATACCATTTGACTATGGAACCTGGTTCAAAAAACTGGAGAGAGAGTGGGTTCATGTAAGCAAGCTTGCTAAGATTGTAGATTCCTTGCCTCTGTCAAGCCAACTTACCTATTTTTGCAAAAAGCTTCCTTGCTTGAATGAGAAAGATGAAAATAAAACAAGCGAGCATTTTTAAAACGCACAATACCGAAACAAAAAACCATGACTCAAAATCAAATCCCAAGTTTATTCATTTTCCCACTTTCTCAGCAACCGCAGGTTTTTCAGTACTCTTAATTCTCTAAGATCGTAAAACGAGTGAGCAACCAAACAAATATCTGTTGTGAAAAATACCAAAAGACCAAAGTGTCAAAAGGAAAAAAAAATCAAGCTTTTCCTTTTCTCTAAGCAATAAAAAAATCAAACTACATCTGCATATAAAATTGATGGAGTTGTTGAGAAACGGAGTTACCTGTGAAAGCCATGCAAGGTGGATTTCTCAAAGGAGAGTTGAAAAACTGGAGCAGAGATCCATGTGGAATTCACATATAATCTGACCTCAAAATCTGATTCTTCATGCACCACTGCATATTGTGGCGATTCGATCGCCTTGCCAAGACCCACCAAATTCAACACTACAATACTTGGTATCAGTACCGACCACCACCTTGATTTCTCCATCCCTCTCACTGTCTCTCAGCCCGATTAGCAACTCAAATCAACAGCCTTTGTTCTGTTTTAATACTACTGGATCATGTCCGGAAAACGAATTTACAACTTTGTCCCTACCGTTGTGGGTTTTCTATGACTCAATTGTAACAAATGAACGAAGCTGGGATAATGACATTTTGTAGCATAACGACTAAGCTAGGTTGCGTACTGGCTGATCTGATCATGAAATGTATAACAGCGATGTTTTTTCTGCTTCTTTTGTTCTTTTGATGGAATATCCATATGCTGGCTTTGCTTTCCAGTTTATCATTCCAAGGCAGCTTTTTTACCCTTTTCGAACCTGTTGGTTTATGCCATTTACTTGCAACCAAAATTGTATTCCAAAGAAGCTAGATATAATTTCTGTTTTCACATTGTACATAAAGCATGTCTAGCAGCAGCCATGCCTTGATTGCACTAGTGAAAAAGCATGTAAATTTATTAGTCCTCGAGATGACACAAACAAAGTAACTGCAATTGCTTAAGTCTATAAACTCATTTCTTTTCTGTCAGGAATACATGTGATGTGAGAATAGATACAGCATTGTAGATATAAGAATCCTTTCATTCTTAATACAAACATTACATTATATTCCAATGCTCTTTCTATGTATTATTTAAAAGAATCACGAGTAATATCTGATTGGTCGAGTAAGTTTCTCTTGTAAAGACGTGTATGGTCAGCACCATTCAGTAAATTGTTTTTGTTATAAAACTCCATGCCCCAAGCATGCAGAATGGAAGCTCAAGGACTTTTGAGTGCCTTCACTCTCTAAAGTTTGTTGGCAAAGTTTCTTCTGTAAAGTACTCCTTCCTCAGCGTTTCCACAGAACAAAAGCTCGCCTTCAGAAAAATGCAAATAACTGAAATCAATAACAACATGCAGAAGGGAGGACCACCATAGTACCAAACAACTGCAGCAACTGCTGAACCGCTTCTTCTGAACCACGTTTCACATAACAAAGCACTATACTAATCGATATTATATGATAATACTCACCTCACATACATCATATACTCTGTATGAAAAGCAAATAGAACATAGAATTTAATTTCATCTACTTTGAGATATTCTATAAGTTCACTACCAAATACATAAGAGATAGATAGTTCATTGATAGAACTTGATTTTTTTCTCATTGTAGAAATACTATTGTTTAAAGTAATGTACATCTGAGTTTTGCAACTTCAAACTAAAATGACATGATGTTGAATAGGTAATACTTACGCATAAGTTAGGGAAGATGAAAACTTTAATGCTAATATTCATATTACGAGTGCCAATAAAAACAGTTCGCTCTGGGTCCAAAGAATGGTTGCTTTATAGCTGTGTTGTAATTTGTACTTGGTAATCATCACTTGTATATTCAAAAATGAACAAAATTCAAATACACATACATACACCTTTGTTTATTTGATTATGTATCTACAAACATAACTTCCTTTTCTTAAATCATACATCCGTACAGTATTGCAACCGTATTCTATACCTATACCCATGTTTTCTAAACTTAATATCAAGTTCTTATAGGTCAGTTTGATATTCAAACATTACTAGAGAATTATGAGAGAATAGGAATGGCATACCAGAGACGCATATGATCTTAACAAAGGCTTGGCCACATGCCAAATTGGCTTAAATATGAAGGGAGCTTCCACAAAGAGGACTTGGCCCAACCGACTCGGATAATAGTAGTAAAATACATTAAACTGCCAAAAGTTTGAGTAACCAATTAACCCATGTTGTCCAAAATATAGTTGCTGTGCAGTTGCTGCAATCATATTTCATGTAACATTAAAAGAAAGAGGTTTTGAGAACTTTCTACTTCAGATATCTTTCATAACAGAATCACTATCTCTTTAGGAGCAATAATATTAACATTGAAGAACACAAAACCCAAAACAGAAGTACTGGTCAGATGCAGTTGAAATATGCAAGCCAACTCATAAAATTGCCTGGACTTTGCTGCTTTTTCTTAGGGAAAGGAAGGGGGAAAAAGCATTTTCCTCTAAATGTTTGGAAAGCAGACAAATTTGTAAATAATCATCTACTTGTGTATAATTTTTCCAGCATAATTATAAATTAAAACAACAGTTTAGTGGCCAAAGCAGCAACAATCACATTTGCGAAATTGCAACTAGTCATCCAAAATCATCAGTTGATTGTGAAAATTACCAGAAAGGTCAAGAACTTAAGATCTGCGTTCTCATTACTGAATCCCCGGAGATCAAATATTCCTAATATTTGTTCTTTTCCAGCTGGAAGCTTTTGCAGTGCCTTCTCAATTAGAAAAACACATAGCTTCTCATTTTCAATAGGATCATGCACCTGCCATCAGTAATTTATGCTTATCATTAGAAACAATGACAGAAGACAACAAATAATAGCCAATCCATATTAATCTTTGTTAGAGTTAAAAAGATTGCATTAACAAGACATTGAGAACATAGTCTTCATCAGACCATTAATTCTATAGTAATTTGAAAACATAATTAGAAGATCAACAGTGATTTACAGAGTTCGGTAATGTTTCATTGAAGGGGCACGAGCTCTTAATTCAGTCAGAAAAGAAGCAAACAAATCTTATCAAAATTGATTCAACCAGTGATAATCAGAAGGTCATTTGAGATCCTTTTGAAATTCATTGTCGATTTTGGGATTCCAATATGTAATTAGAACCTAGAAGATGTACTGTAATATGAAAGAGTGATGATCATTAACATGAAGGGTGGAAGAGCTGGCCCTGTCCAAGACCGTCCAAACATATCCTATCAAAAATTCAGTCAGAGAAATGTTCCCGGTTATCTATTATTTTCCAAACTTAGCTCTCCATTCACGAGGTCGATATTTTGGATTATGGCTTCTAAAACTGAAGGCAGGGGAGACATATCCATGGCATTCTAGATTTAGCAATATTTCACATTTATGCAAAGCAATTACAACTTATTGTTTCTTTCAATGACCGTAGGGATGATTAACTAACATCAATAATCATGTGAAAGTGATAAGATTCATATAATATGAAGGGTTTATTGAACTTAAGAACTTACAGCAGGAAAGTGATTGGATGCCACCACCATAAGCACCGGCCTTCCATAGACATCAAGAGAATCATGCACATAGGCTTTTCCAGTGTTTGCTATACTTTTCACCGACTCCTCAGACAGTTCCGACACTCTAAATTCTGCACGCCATTTCTAGTAAGTGTAGAAGGAAAACTACACCAAATCCAACAAGCTCACAAAAAACTGTAAGTACAGAAAATACAACTCCATGGCTGTTAATTCAGCAATCTGATACCTTCACTTACACATTTCCACGAATGAAACCATTCATTAGTAGCAAATTCAAACCCTTTAAAGATATAATAAACGTTATACCATATAAAGAACAAAAAAGCAACAGTTTAGGATACAATGGCTTTGGTCAATTTTGAAACAGCTTCATCGACAGAAAATTTCCTGTCTTTTAGAAACCAAAGGATCATTTCTTCATCATCTCTTCCATTTTTTCCTACTGGAAGACTATGGTAATCTCTTCCAAGCTTCTCCTTTACTTCAACAACCAGTTTCTAAATCCCACCAAAATAATCCACCAAATTCGAAACAACTCAAAAAAGATTGCAAAGACAACAAAACAGTGCTTATTTAAAAAGGAAATGAAGTTATGATTTCAAAACAATAAAGAAATTCAAGAAACAATATAATTTCTTGGACTATAAAATGCAAGATTTTCTTTCATTTTTTTGTTTTAAAAATTTCTAAGAAAACAAACAAAAACCTAGAAGAAATAAAAAGAAACCAAGCATGAGATTGAAGAATCAGTATTAATTACCTTTTGGGATTGATTAGAACTTAAACTGCAACTCTGAACTGAGAACTTGCAGTTTCGAGAGGGAATTTTAGTCAAACTGAGAGGAACAATTAATGGACGGCCTAGATTGTGACACGTGCAAATAGCCATCTCTTGAAGAATTCACTCTTTTCTTTTTCTCTAGTTCTATGGTTACATGGATTCCAGATTGTGATGCCAACGAAAATAGCGTTTCTCACCATTCTGTTTGTTTCCCGGGAAATGACTGGAAAAACGACAGCCGTTGTAACCGATTAGGACAAGGACCAGTGGGCTTCAGTGCAGGCCTCTATTGTGGGCTTGTTTTGGGGTGTCTTTATAATCTGATCCTAATAATAGTCCAAGCCTAGCCTGGATATTTGCAATCCTCTAAGAATTGATAACCACATTAGCCCAGGCGATGCCATCCAGGAAAAGCAATTCCAAAACCCTAAAAAAAAAAAAAAAAGGTTAAGAATGATTAATCTTGTGGTTTTGCAGAATGATTTACCTGGAGAAGAAAATTGACACCATTTAATCTTTTTCTTACTTACTGTTGTACTTTACAT
Source organism: Dovyalis caffra (assembly GCA_963924115.1). NCBI lineage: Eukaryota > Viridiplantae > Streptophyta > Magnoliopsida > Malpighiales > Salicaceae > Dovyalis > Dovyalis caffra. The sequence goes on along the minus strand of CAWUPB010000827.1, from coordinate 23,433 downwards.
TTATTTTTATGTTAATTTATAAGATGGGAAAGAAAAGAGTTGAACTCGAAACTTATCAAATTAATCCATTTGATGGATTAAACTAAACATGTATTGATATATTATATTTTCCATCATTTTCAGTAGTTATGTTGCCCTCAAATTAATCCTTCGTTTCATCTTCTGCCTCTTTTTCTTTTTGTCAAAATAATACTCTTTTACTATACAATTATATTCTTTTTAGTCAAAATATTGGATAAATCTAGTTCTTTATGGTATATAGTCTATTGTTTCTTTTTATATCGTGTTTGTCCTCTATAAACACTATAGGGTTAACGCAAGTTATTTCTTCATCGGAGTTTGGGAAGTTTTTATCCCAACCAAATTAAATGACGTGAACTTATGATTTAATTTGACATGAAATTAGTGAAAAAATCACACATTTTTCATTGGTTAGAGTATGTATGAAAAATAAAATACCCAAAACTCCTAAATGCACTTTATTGAAAATTAATTCAGGTTGTAACTTGGTGTTTTTTTCCGATCCTCAAGGTATCCTAAACCTAAAAATTTAGACTAATCCTTTACTTGTTTGATCAAGCACACAAGGTGGGCTTAACTATCAAAAGATTTTTATGCATACACAAGGATTCGAATTCAAAGCCACTTATTTAGACGATTAGAGCTCCTTTCGCTCAAGGCAACTCTCTTGAGTGCAACTCGATCTTTTTTAAAAAAACACAAAGAACAAAAACCCTTTGAAAGCAATATGCACGACCACCCATACATAGCTTATGCTTCTTTTAATTTGTCTCGTTCACCTCTTTTGCTTAGGTAGCAACCTTATTTATATATGTTTCTAGCCAAGCTAGTTGCATCTTCTAGGTTAGAATACTAACTCAACTAGGATATTGACTCAACTTAGAATACCAATTCTAATTCTGCTCAAACTTGGTCTAATTATGAACACTCTCTCTTAAACCAAGTTATTCGAATTTCTTCACGCTTATCATCTTCTTAAACTTTAAGAACAAATCAATTTTTAATGGATTTGTGAAGATATCATCAACTTGAACTTCGGATGAACAAAACTCAACAATGATTTCTTAATCTTTCACCAAATCATAGATATAATGGTACTTTATGTCAATGTGTTTGCTCGAGAACATGAAAGACTAGGTTATTTATTAATGCAATGGCATATTTGTTGTCGAAAAGATTCTTGTTGACTTGTTTTGAAAATGTTGTAACTCGGTAACCACACGACTTGAGTAGCACAACTTTCAACCGTAATATATTCCGCCTCAACCGTTGAAAGAGCAACTATTTGTTATTGCTTTGATGACTAAGAGAACATAATAGAACCAAGATAAAAAAAAATATATAATCCAAAGTACTTTTTTGCTTTTCTATATCACTAGCTCAATCATTGTCTATATATCCAACAAGCTCCACATTATTAGTATAAGAATAAAATATGCATTCACTTTCGTGTATCTTTGACATATCTCAACATGTGCTTTACTATTTGCAAATGAGATTGATGCGAAGTCTTCATAAATCTACTAGTAATGCCAACGCCCTAGATGATATTAGGTCAAGTAGTCGTTAAATACTCCAAGCTTTTTGCCAATCTTTTAAAATTAGTTGAATCAACCAAATCACCACTCCCATCTTTAATAAGTTTTAATCTTTCTTCTATAAGAGTCAAAATATAAGCGTACTTACTATCGACGGAGGCTTGCGAAGCGAGAAGGAGTCACCACCTAGCTATCAAGGAAAGCTAGAAAACCCTAAAACAAAGCCGATCTATATAAATATCCGAATAAGAGATCGGTTATGTATAGAGAATATTTATTCCATCATCATCTTGTCCTACTTGAGGGAGGTTGCATTGTATGTATCCGAAAATTAAAGTCTAGTTTTGTTATGTTATGATTTTATACATAAGTGATTTTTTTAGGATATAATATAATGGTCGAGTAGTTTGGGGTTTAGGCCAATCAAAGGCCTATACCTATATTCTAAGAGAGAATGTGGATGTAAATTAAAATTTTGGCTAACCTTTAATGACTACAAACCTTTATAAGTAAATAGGTGAGTCTCTAATGATTAGGAGTTCATATTGACATAATTACGAGGCTATCGATGAGTTCGTATATACTAATAGAAAGTCAAAAAAATTTTGATTCATATAATTAGAGAGATGAGGGGTCACTAATGACTTCGTCAACACAAGCGAAAAGCCACTAATAACACAAAATAAAAAATCATTCAAATAAAAAAAATGGTGAGTCTCTTACAACTATAACCTATATTAGAAATCATTCAAATAAAATACAAAAATGAAGAGTTCCTTGTGACTATAGCCATACCAAAAAAATAACAAATCATTTTAGATAAAAATGACAATTTGCTTATGACTACAACCCATAATAGCAAAACAACAAATCATTTTAGGTAAAAATGGAGAGTTTCTTGCAACTGCAACCATAATAACAAAACAACAAATCATTTTAGGTAAAAATAGCAAGTCCCTTATGATCGTACTTTATAAAAGCAAAACAATAAATTATTTCAGTAAAAATGGTAAGTCCCTTGTGATCGTGGCTCAAAATATCAAAACAACAAATCATTTATATAACATGGTGAATTTCTTACAACTATAGCCCTTAATAGCAAAATAGTAAATTATTTTAGTAAAATGATGAGTCCCTTACGACTAGAGTCTATAAAAGCAAAACAACAAATCATTTTAGGTAAAAATAGCGAGTCCCTTACGATCTGTAGTCCATAATATCAAAACAACAAATCATTTTAGGTAAAAATAGTGAGTCCTTTACGACTACGACCCATAATAGCAAAATAACAATCATTTTAGATAAAAATGACGAGTATCGTATGATTGCGACCATAATAGCAAAGAAAAAAAAAACAAATCATTGAGATAAAAATAACGAGTTCTTTATAACTACATCCCATAACAATAAAATAACAAATTATTATAGATAAAAATGGTGGATCTCTTATAATTGTACCAATAACAACAAAATAACAAATCATTTTACATAAAAATAACAAGTCCCTTATAATTGTAACCCATAATAGTAAAACAACAAATTATTTTAGATAAAAATGACGAGTCTCTTATAAATGTAGTTCATAACAACAAATTAGCTAAATCATTTTAGGTAAAAATGATAAGTCCTTTTGAATACGGGCCAAAATAGTAAAACTACCGAACATGATTGAAAGCCACTAGCAGTTTCGTCCACATAAATGAAAAGTAATCGATGACTTCTTTTTAACAAACAAGTAAATCACTTAAATCATACATTAGACATGAACATCAAGCAATCAAAACATCACACTTAGTAAACTAGATCAATCATATCATCTAATACAAACATAATAATCATTTTCAAGTGCAAACACTAGGATCGACACTCATTTTGGATACACTATTGAAATTAGATCTAAAACCTAGCACTTTCAGCTCCATCGTAAAGCATTGATCACTAAAATTATCACTCTTTAAAATACCTAAGGTCTCCGACCCTTTCGAGTTTGCTATACAATAGTGTATCTAAACACATTTTAAATATTCCAAACACAACTAAAGATGTATTTATATATTTTGTTCTTTAAAAAAATGTCATTCGGACCATTTTTTAGAAATTAAATGGGTATAAGTTTTTTTTATAAGTTGACCAAAATAACTATTGAAATGAGTTGAATTTTATTCGGAGTCTTATTCGGGGTTAGTTTCATTTTCCGTGTGCCGTTTTATATTTTTCATCCACGAAAGAACAAAAAGAATAGAGATATTTTCTTGATATCTTGGATTCTAGCTATGACACCTTTTCTTTTATTTATGTTCTCCCAAAATGAAAAGAGACATCGAGAAGAGATGTTCACTTGAATCCGACCATGACATTCTCCAATCAAAAGGGAAAACATAAAAATGACTTGATATGAATTGAAACAAGATTTAAATATGTTGGAAAAATGTGCTATCAAAATTAATATCCGATTTTGGATTAGAATGAACATGTTATATTCATTATTTTGAGTATCCGTATAATTTTTAAAAATATATGTATGATATTTTAAATACCAATTTGAAAATATATTATTATGTTTGGTTTTCAAAAAGGTTTTCGAGACTTTAAGAAACCTAACTACTGGGGGTTAGCTTTTGAGCTCAATGATACGAGGCTCCAGCTAGTAAGAGAGGTAGAGTGCTAGCTCATGTGTTGGCCAACATGCGAAACCTAGCCACGGAGGCATGACCTTTGGGTGTTCACACCCAATGACACGTTATTATCCTAGGGGTGTATAAAACCTATATATGAGATTTCGTATGAATAAGATATATGTATGATAAGTGTTTTGATGATTTGATTTAAAATGGTTTTGAACCATTTGATTTGTGATGCATGAAGTGTTTTACAATATGCATGTGTTTCAAAGATATAAGCATTACATTTTGAGATGAATTGGAAAGTGTCATTCGTAGTTGTTTCCCTTTCTTAGTATGTTATATAATGTATGCTCACCGAGCTATTGTTTGTTCATCCCTCATTATTTCGGTCTTACAAGATATTGAGGGACTACGCATTGCTTCCTTTTGGGTCGCTTGGCTTGAAATCGACATATTGATCGTGCGACTTACTTTACTTGAAATTCCTAGAACCTATATCTTATTAAGTTGTATTATTAAAACCTTTGTCGTTATATCTCGTGGATATTATATTAGGATTTGATTTTGGATACTAAAATGAGAATAGTTTTGAATTATCAAATTATATTAAGGTTATGGAATATAAATTGTTAAGTTGTAATATAATGTTAAATGAAATGATATGTGAAGCAATATTGATTTGAGGACTATAGTATAAGTCTGATCATGATTTAAGGATTTTAGTTTCGTATCCGAGGCTTGTTTGGGTCAAGGTGGGCCTTACGGTTTCCTCGATTTTTGCACCATTCATGGCCCACTCCGGGGTCGTGACATTTAATTACTAGTTTAATTTAGATTTTTATTTTGATTTATTTATATAATTTTAGTAAGTATTTATTCGATATTGAATTGCATTATCAAATCTGATTTCGAGCGTGAATTATATTTTATTTGTTGGATTTAGATATTTTTGAGATATATATAAGTTTATGTGATTTTTGATTTGATTGGTTGCCTTAGGATCTATAGAAGGCGTAGCTTGTGAGCTCATTGATATGAAAATGCTCTAGTTGGTAGGAGAGGTGTAGTGCTAGCCCGTATGTTAACCAATATACGAAAACCTAGCCACGTGAGTTATAGCCTTTGAGTGTTTGCATCAATGATACATTATATTTGTTTCACTCCAAGTGTAAATTAAAATATTTGTTTTGTTTTGATTGTATGGTCTATGGATTTTGATGATTTGATATGATATAAGATTTGACATTTATAATATATTTGACTTTGAGAAATAATCATTGCATCTTGAGTAGGTTTTAAATAATCATCTTTAGTTTGTCTCCCTTCCTTAGATATGTTATATAGTATCTATTCACCGAGTAGTTGGTTTGCTTACACTCCACTATTTCGGTTTTACAAGGTTTGTGAGATTGCCCTTTGTACTTCTACAACCGCTTGTCTTGAAGTAAGCACATTGATCGTATGGCTCGTGTACTTGTAATCTCTCAAAACTTATGAATTGATTTGTTGTATATTTTAGAAGCTCGTAGTTATACTTGTGGGAGTTGTATGAGAATTTGATTATGGATATTATTTTGAAAAATATAAGAATACTATGGAATTATCACTATGTTAGAGTTATAAGGTATTAACTATTAGGTTGTGATATTGCAAATTAGAAATGATATTCGATGTGATATAGGTTTGAGAATTATAGTTTAGATATTCGAGACTTGCTTGAGCTCGAGGTAGGCCTCACGGTTTTCTCGATCTTTGTGCTAATCGTGGTCCACTTCGGGGGTCGTGATAATATGTTTCTAGTTGACCAAGTTGCATCTTATAGATTAGAATGCTAACTCAACTATGACTACTTAGAATACCAATTCTAATTTTTTCCCGACTCGGTTTAATGACCGACATAAATGCATAAAATTTTTGTGGTATAGAGTTTTCTATCTAGAAGAAATGTGTTAGATAGTGGGAGAACACATATGTTTTTTTTTTTTCAATTTCTTTTCAAAAATCAACATACTTTTATTAATTGCACATGATAGTTTTAAGGAGTTTAATTTCCCTAATGACGATGTGGATCTTGGGTTTTGAGCTTTTCCGTCATGATCGACCTATTCTCAATCCAAATCCAACACCATCGTCTATTAAGATTCTTTGCTTTTGCTTTTATTGAGTCAATTGAAATTTTTTTTTTTTTTGAAAATTTATGAGAAATCGAAGCATGATTGTTTATATTTAAATAAGTTTTTAGAGGTCTTAGTATTCGAAATTATTTTGGTGTATGATAACAATTTTGTTTATTCTCGATGGAGTTTAGTAGTAAGGTTTGTTTCGCAAATGACTTGTGAAAATAATAAGTTATTCTAAATTTGTGAGATATGAAAAAAAAATCCAAAAGAAGAAAGCTCATATAAACTATTTGTGAACAAAAAAACTACTCTCTATTCTAAATTGATTATCTCCCTTATTATTTATATTTATATATGTTTCAAAATATTTATTTGATGAAAACTTTAAATAATATATTTTCTTAAAATATCTCTAATCGAGTGAAGAAAATTGATTCGTTCTTTTCCTATTCTTCACAAACAAAAAATTAATATTTGTTTCTATTTTTTTATACATACAAATACTTTTGACATGAAAATTTCAAAGAATTTTTTTATTATTATTACTTGAAAAATATTCATTCTTGTAAGAACTTTTACCGCAAGTTAATTTTAGAAGTAAATATTTCCATTAATAAGTTATTTTTCTATAATTATTTTAAACTTGATCATTAATTAAACTAATAATTTTTTTAATTTATTACTTTAATTTTAGATAGATTTTCTCTTTAAAATAATATTGGTTCCATGTAATGCACAATTAAATTTGATAACTAATAATTTTAACAAAAAGGTTATTTTAGAAAAGTATGAAAAAAAAATATTGATATAACATAACTATTAATAACTTTTTTAAATTGTGTAAAAAAAAAAAAAACCTTTTTGGAATATTGAGAGTAATTGCCATCCGGAATGTTATTTGCTATCACAATTGCCAAGTTTCTTTTTCTTTCGCTTAAGCTCAATTTTCAGTCTTGTGGAATTTGCAATCTATTTGTTTTTATTTTTTATTTTTTTGAGATGTTAATATATATATATATATATATATATATATATATATATATATATATATATATATATATATATATATATAAAGGCTATCCATGTTCGAACTAGTACATTGTTGAAAGTTTATTTCTTTTATTGGAATTTCTCATTATATTCCAACCTGAAATGATAATATAATTGAGCAATTCACCCCTTAGCCAAATTCCTTGCACGCATTTCCTTTGATTCTTATAATTGGTGTAGTTAATAACTGTGGAGGATAAACTCCTAACTCCATTTTCCATAAAAGATTAGGTGAGTTCAATGAGTTGTTTATATGCTAGCTTGGTCTGATCATGAATTGGTAGTCAGATCATAAATCTCTCTGGGGGCTTTGTTGTGCAGATTAGGTGGTAAAATATTGATTAACACGCATGCATGAGTCACCATCACGCATGTAACCTTCCCTAGCTTTTGTCCTTGATTTTACTTTATCGATCAAGACGATTGAAGATACCCCATGCATGTTTTACAAAGCCCACCACATATCAAACGCAAGGAGATCAGAAACGTTCTTTTCCAACTGATTTAACATATCCAAGTCTTTTCATGTTTATGAAATTGGCAATGGAAAAGAAGGCATATATAGCTAGTGACAACTTTCATTGGACTATCTCTCTGTAAGCCATGTTTTGGATATGATCAGTACTTCCAATAATATTCTCTCTTTTAAGACCCACAAGAAATCTGATGCTTATTGTAATTACGACAAGATTGTTGCCTGCCAAAATCATATCATAGCGTGCCAACAGTACATATTCCTTGGCTCTTTCATCCTTTAATTTTAAGGGTTTCTTCATAGTCTAGTTACGTAATTACATCTTGTATTTATTTTGCTTATATATATATATATATATATAAGAACAAGATCGATGTATATATTAAATATTAACAGAATAAAAGATTGGTATAAACAGCTAGCTAGCTTGTAAAGTTAAAAATACTTGTCTTCAGAGCTAAGTTATTTGAGAAGATCTAAATTGTAATCATAATTTTGACTCTTAATTACTCTCAAGCATTTCATGTCAAAACGCATAAATTCTTTTCCACCAATTCACTTTAATTTGGTCTAAAAGATGAATTTGATTGCACATTTAGTCAACATGATAGGATTTGGAGCCCAATAACTTGACACCGACAAAAACTGGTTTACTCCCTTTTGTTTCCGTTCTTCCCAAGCTTTGAATGATTTAGCAAAATTCAAGTTCTTCGCTTAGGAAAATATTAGTACCAAAATACAGTTTATTCCCTTCATTGCCAAGCAAATTAAACTCGTTTGGCAGTGCAGGGTGGCCGGGACAATTTTTGTTCCAGAGCCATTAATTGTAAGTAATCAACGCATTTTACTATATATATATATATATTAGGGATGGCAATGGATGGGTACTCCATTTATTAATTCAATTTTTTATCCTATTCATAAAAAAATACCTTATCTATTATCTATGAAAAAATACTCATAAATTTTTATCGAGCCCATACTAGTTTACCCGTTTATTTAATACCCATTAAATATCCGTTCAAATTAATTTATTACACATATTTATTTTAGTCCTTATATTTTTTTAAAAAAAGTTTTTTGATCCTTTTTTTTTTTTTTTTTTGCATTTTGATCATTTATATATAATTTTTTTGGTCCTTACATTTTTTTTAAAAAAATTTTGATAATTAATTTTTAAATTTTTATACAATTAATTCTCTACATGTTAATAAAAATCTAAATAAATTAGTGAATATTAATATGATAAATAAAGAGTATTCATATCTTGAAACAATTTTAGTGAATATATATATATATATATATATATATATATATATATATAAATTTTATCTTTACTCGTTAAGTAATTTTAATACATATTTATTGAATAGGATAAAATGGATAATCATTTTATAGCCGGGCATCGTCATTCCTATATATACTCATGAATTCGGGACCTTCTGTCAAGTTTATTCTTTCCAGCCCATTGGCTGTGCCGAAAGCTATCAACCACCCACTAAGCAATTTCCAATGATTCTATCTTTTCACTTTCCAAGTGGCTAGGTAGGTTCAAGAAGAATTCAGTCTTCTTAACTCTTAAGTTTTCCACCATGGAAATCATGTCTTGGAAATATATGTCCATGCTTCTTTGAAAAAATTGACTCAAGTCAGATTTAATGTCATTAATTTGCATTATATATAGTCAAATCCAGTCTTCATGTCCTTCGTTAATTAGTAAAATCAGAAGGCAAAATCTTGGACTTTTTATGATGGTCGGTTGTTATAGTTTGGTAGAGAAAGAACAAATTAATTTCATGATGCAAGCTTATCCAGTACTACTATATATGTAGATAAGCTTCTATATATTATGACATATTCTCACCATATCAGATTCATATCTTTGAACGAAGCATAAATAAATAAATTAATTAATAGTATACAAACTTCCACCTTCCCTTTTCATGATATCTAACAAGACCAAACAACAACAATTTACTGTGTATGGATAATATGAAAAATTATCTTGAATAAACTTTCCACAAAGTTTCCTAGCTAGAAGGCGTGCATGAGAAAGAATAATACCGATTTTCAAGTAAGCAATACCTCACCTCATGGAAAGTTTTATGAGAAGTGTCTTAATAGTTTAGATCATGCATGTCTAAGTAGCACTTTTCTATGATATGATTGGTTCGATCTATATGGACCAGGTTCTTGTAATTTTCCAAATTCTTAATAACTTTAGTTGTCTGGTTTCAATAAACATCATAGATTGTTTAACGTTGCCGATAAGTTCCACAGAAAATGTCTTTTAGGACCTACTGTTGCTAGTAAATTCACTGAAACTTGCTCCCGAAAAAGAAAACCCCCCAAAGAAACAGTAATTTCGTGGTCGATTCTTTTAATCAACTACTTGTACTTCATTATGATGTCATTTAGGACATAATTGAAGTGGACCTTATAGTTTTAGATCAGGCCTATTGGTTAATCATGAAAACGATCACTTCCTTTATATCCAATATCTGACTTTTTTGTAATTAGTTAATCACATCATTGAGATAGAATTCTCATAAAGACATCATGACATATATGAAATCCCAAGTAAATTTCCATGAATTCATTTCACACATGTAGCTAGCTAGTGTCAAAGAAGCTCCAGGAAAAGGGTTGCTTTAGGGTAGAGGCCAGCATCTTTCAGTGTCATTCCAATCTGATCAACACTGTAGACTCTTCTAGGAAAGCTTGATATTAATCTGTAGTTGCCAATGCCTGGTAGCCGTAATGAATCTATGTATCGGTAAATTGACAGGATCTTATCTGAGCAGGAAAAACTCTGCTCTCTTCTCTCACCATTTGGAAACCTTATCAGAATCTGAGAGTTCAACGGAGTATTCAGCCAATCAAATACAGAACAAAAATTACTTGAAGCGAAAATAGAAAGGTTACAAAATAATTAACACCTGTGTTGCTTGAGAATCTTTGGACCCGTTAGCTGTTTCTCTAACAGTAGAAACTTCTTTTGCTTTACCAAACTGTTTCTGAGTTGCACTATGCCTTAGCTTTTCATAATTTGCTTTATTTGAAGAATCAGCTGGTTTCTGAACTTTCCTCTCTGGAAGTAAGCTGTTAAGTTTTTCCTTCTCCTGGAATGAAGAAAATGATGGTTAATTTTCGATTTGATTTTAGCCTTGGAAATTCTGGAGCAACTCTAAACCTAAGGCAAGGAATGTCAGATACCTTATCTATCTTTAGAGCTGCAAGATATGCTGCGTCTTGTTCTTCTCTTAGTCGACGATCTGCTCTTATCTTCTCTTCTTCTTTGACCCTATCTCTTTTTCTCTCTTCCTCAATGGCCCTTGCTCTTATTGTCTCTTCTTCCTTTGATCTTGAATTGCTAAATGCCAACCCTTGCTCCTCTACTGTCCTCTGAAGAATCTCGACCAGCTCTGCCGGGGAAACTGGCCCTTCCATCTAAACAAAATAAATTCAGTCCTAAACCATCACTAGTAGTGGATCAAGAATATGTAACTTGAGCAACAATACTAATAAAACTGAAAATTTTAGTACCGACAGCTATACATTTCGTCTGATACTTTAGATATCTAGTCTGTTTTCCTTTTTCTCTCTTCAATACCTCTCTAGATGCCTATGAGAAAATAGATAAAGAGGATTCACCTAAGATCTGAATAATACAGTAAAGTTTATCAGGGTATTTAACATTTTAACTTCAAATTCCAACAAACCTGTTGCAGCACTGCTATGCTATTACCAGCAGCAGGAGCTATCACTGCACAACATGGAAAGCTTGCAGGTTGCAGTGTTGAAACCATTTGCAAACCCTCTCCTCTATCGGCAAGTGATCCCCAACAAACAAAGTTAGCATCAAGAAACTGAACCACCAAGTCTGAAGTTAGAGTCTCCCGACAGAAAGAGGGAGTGAAAGGGTGATGCGGTGAGTGAAGATACATGAACATAAACCTGTGCTCATCTTCTGCTATCTTTAAGGCTTCCATGAATTGACAAGCATAAAAGAAAGGATGTTTTGATCCATATTGCTGCTCAAAAACGGAAAGGAAGGTCCACTCTTCTGGTGCAATGAGGGGCTCCTGAGGAGGTTGCAATGGAAAGTTTGGTATTGGATTCTGATCTCTTCTACCTCCTATTCCTATTCGACAAATGCCATGTCCCATCACTCTAGAAAATCCCCCTACAATACTCCGAGGGAGGTTCACCATACGTCGAACAATTCCATTGCTAGAAGCCTCTCTTATTGCTCTTGAACTTTCCCTCACTGACCATGACATTCTGCTCTATCTACACCAATCTTCAAAGAACAGAAATTAATGAAAAGAAAAAAAAAAAAAAAAAAAAAGAGAGGAAGAGGGAAATTTAGATTCTATTTGCTTCGTTGTAATTTTCCGAGGCTACTTCCATGTGGAGTTCTGAAACTGTATCTTGCAAGTTTGTAGGTTCACCAACTGGAGATCCTAATGGAAAGTCATGTTCTTGACAAATGTAGAGGCATTTATCTTGCTGACAAGAGAATATATTGTTCTCAGACATTCGACTACGCACATACATAATTCCCTTCTTTTATTGAGCTTTAATCAAAGTAGCATAAAGAACATTGCAAAAGAATGTGTAGATGCTTCTAATGCTTCATTTCCACAAAGCTTGAACAAGATACTTAGCTTGCGATAGAATCCACCTTTGATTTTAGAAGAGATTACAGTTAAAAAAGATTCAAAGATAGATAGAGACCATGGTGGATGAAGAATCAAATTCTTGCTCTTGCTACTTTTCTTTTTATCATTCCAAATTTCTGGACTGCTCTACATATGTGTGCATCAATATCAAGACTTGTATGACCTTGTATGTAGCTCAGTGATACTCATGCATAAGCAAGAGGGGTCAGGGTGAGGTCTCCATTAAAAACTTATATCTGAGACTGTGTTGGAGATACAAGAGGAGATTGAAATTACATATTTTGGTCAAATTTTTAGTGTGAATTTAATTTGAAAATTCAAGTAAAGAACCTGCAGAAATGTTATGAACCATTCAAGCTACAGTAACTGAATTCCTAGCTGTCAGAAATAACAACAGTGACAAGGTTATCTTACAGAAGACATTGACTGTTCAAAAGGCATTTACATGTTGAGTCTATCCTGTTCTGTCTTGTCGTTTTAAATAATATTGGCTACTTTTGCAGCAAAAAAAAAAAAAAAAAATGGCTATATATGATGGATTGCTGGTGGTGTAGGTGGAGACTATTTGTCTTTGTTGCTAGATTGATGACTTGACTATCAAGGCCTACCACCCACAACTGTGCATTAATTTTTCCTTTTGGTCCTTTCTATTTGGAAGATAGTCTTATCTCGAAACATTGTTTAAGTAAAATGAAATGATTTCCCATCCATGATTGTGCCAATATCCCTTTTGATAATAGGACAGAACTTGTCGAATAGCTTCATCATAAAAGCCCTGAATTCCTTCAATTTCCCCAATTAAGCATCATTGCTGCCTCAATTAAATTGTCAAATTTGGCGACAAAAGTTACTGAAATGACTACTTTGGCTGATCAAGTAGATTTTTAATGAAAATTTCAAGTTGAATTTCTTTGTTATCCATTTCATCATTTCAGGGTAGTGTTGCCAAACCTTTTGACCTACGCACCCATGTTGTGAATTATAAAAGCAAAGTGTACCAAATAAATAATATCAAGGCCATAACCATTATATGGCTAATGTTTATCTATATAGCCATGTGATAGCTAGTCTCCCAAAGCTCATGTCCATTCTTGCTAGAACGGCTCTCTAGCTTACCTTTTAGAAAGCTACAATATTTTCAGCTTTTTCTTGGACAAAAATATTGAAAAGAGATGCATATTTTCTGCCACAAGAGAAAACAACACATGGTCTCCACATCCACAACAGATGACCCATTTCTTCCTCTTCATCCACCAGAAGTAGGCAATAAGATGTGGTGGAGTACCTGCTCAATTTTGCACATTACTTATTACTGAAGCCAAACAGTGCTCTTCTAGGACCATAATATGGTGGTTGTGCTACCAAATTAACTGATTGATTGTGGCCTAAAAAAGGCTGAACTAAATAGCTTATTACTGTATCTATAACCCTCATCGATCATACCCAATTATGTGTTGATTATCGGTTTCTTTTCTATTTAGACTGCCACAACCATAACATTATTATAATATGGAATGAAAAAATGGGCATCAAAATGAGAATTTAAAATGGTATCACACCGCACGCTCCTACTTCGATCAGCTTCATCAGTATATTGAGAGTTGCAGATTTTGAGGCATAAAGTCACCATTTCTTGTCATATTTTTATCTTAAATTTGAATTTTTTTTTCTCTTTTGTTATTCTTCTCCTCCAAAAAAAAAAAAAAAAAAATCATGGCATTGGCAGCCTTATTATGCAGTAGCAATAATCAATGGATATCATACAAATCTCTTTCCCTTTTTATGGATGCCACTAACACAAGTTTTAAGAAGATGATGTATCAATCCTACTATACATGTTAGTTCCATCCATTCAAAAAAAGTTTAAAAATCTTACGCACATTCTTTGTAGATTGTGGGGATGGAATCTATTCTCTTGGACCAGCTTTACAAAGGAGCATGCTCCCACTCAAATACCTTAATAATCTCATGACTGCCAGTTGTTTTTTTTTATGGGAGTGACCATCAGTGGACCAATATTCCTCGCCAGTTCTTTCCTTTTCTTTCATTTCTTGCAAAGGTGGGTGAGACTGTGAGTGGATGCGTGTATGTGAAAAGAAGAGAGAAATAAAGAAATAGGATGGTAATGGTATTTTATTAAAGGCGAAGTATTTTGAGAGTGGGAAGCATCATAACCCAGAACTCTATAAAGGGAACCAGTCTGAGGGCCCATACTTATGTGCTCCCATCTACCATGTCAAGCACAATCTTACGGAACTTACAAGGTTGTAAAATAATCCAACTTTTGTTCACTTTACTTTTAGCTGAATGCTTACAATATTAATTTCTATTAACATTTTTCTACACTCTACATCATCTCATTAATAATTATATAGCATTACCGTACCAGAATGCATTTTGTGATAAAAGAGTTGTTTTAGTTTGATTAAAATCAAAGTTTAATTTATAATATTTATCAATAATTAATCATAATTATTCTTTAATAATGTCGGACTTAAGAAGGTTTAGTGTAAGAAATACAGTACGATAGTCGATTAAAAAATAAATATATTCTGGAGCGGATTAATCCTGTTGAGAGTATTGAAATTAGTCTCGATTGATAGAAAAAAGTTATCCAAAAATACTCACTAAGAGTAAATATCTTTTAAAAAAAACAAAATTATGCAGCATCTTCTATCACTCCTATAACTTCTAAAATTGTTAACTTTAATCCTATAGGATGTGATGCCAATTTGAGATTAAACAGTATAATGAGAGAAAACAAAGATTACTAATGAGACAATATAGGATAATTACTTAAAAGCAGCTTGACAACAGACAACTTCCACCCCCACTATGGTATGGTGGTGATACTCCCCTGTATCCGTATTCTTCCTCATTAGGCCACTGATTTGGAGAGTTTCTTATTAACCCTAGAGATCGATCCTGTTTCACCATCAACAGATATTGTCTAGCTTCTCTTAAAACTCATAAACTTCGAAGTTATTTTCAGTAACAATATTATTGAAGTCCATAATACATGGAACTCTGACCTAATTGAGCATGGCATCACATATCATAGATGGTGACATCATTGAAGTGATAGGTCCCCCATGCATCCATTTTGGTCGACTCATTATTCTGATTATTAATTTAATTTCAGGTCTGGACGTAGAAATATTGATAAGGAGCTGAATGGAGGACCATGTTTGTTAAGGTCATTAATTAAGATGCTTTTCTTTTCCATCCAAACTCTGTTTTTCATAATGTTTTTTTCACTGAAGTACAATTCCAGGCTCAACTCTACTTTTCATGCTAAAAAATGTTGGTCTTGTTTGATTATTTTAATCTCAGAAGTTTCATAAGTTAATTACCACCTGGTGGGGTAATATTTTACGGGACATTTTACCGTTAGGTATGTAAAATAGTTGCACTCGATCCTGCAAGTCGAGGGTTGAAGAAGGTCATTATTTATAGAGGAAAAGGTTGCTAATTCAAAACGAGACAAACAATGGATGTAAAGATTATTTCAAACCAAGATAATGCAGCGTTGCACTAGTATTATGTAATTGTAACAGATGTACAATGAAAGAGGCAAATGGTTCAGAAAATTTGTATTAGTTGGTCTACCATGAAATCATCACAGGAACCTCTTTAATTATCAATAATCTGATGTTAAGTCAAAAGAAATTACTCATCAGGAGCCCTATAATTCATCATCATGAGTTCTCTGACACCATCATTACTTTTGGCCCACCAAATTGCAAAAATGTGGTTGCGCATGTTTTGTCACTTCATTGTGCTAATGTTAACAGTACTATGATAATTCCTTTCTTTTTCAGCCCAAGAGTTGGGATAGATTATTATTTCCAATCTTTGATTTTCCAAAAATGAGCAAAGAATTATCACAAATCTATTGGGACGGACGATGTTAAGGAATCACTGCAACTAATTACTACTAGTACGTGCAAAGACATTTGAAATGAGCTCCAAGAAGTGGAGTGAGTCACAAAGACGATTTCATGAAGCTGGTTAAACTGTCATAAAAGCTGCAAAGATCAGAACAAATTTAAGAGATTATTACAAGGGCGTAACATTAGAGAACACTTAAGGGAGACAGAGATAGAAAAACAGAATGAAGTGTGATGCCCACTTTTGACAAAAGTGTAAAACTTTGCTTAACTTGGCAGGAAAAAAAAAGAAAAAAGGATCAAGGTTGAAATCAAATGTGATGTGTGATTCTCTTTCTTTCCCACCTCAGAATCTCACCAGGGAATAACAGGCTGGTAAATCATTGGTACAATCAAATCCATCTTTGCTTTCATCAAATTTAACCCTCCTCTCTCTCTCTCTCTCTCAATATTATTATTTAATTTTCGAATGTCTCAAAATATTTATCTATCTATTCATGTCATGAAATATTTAGTTTTACCATTATGCTTCTCATTAAAACCATATTTATTGGATTTTTATAATTTTGTTTATTGAAAAATTATAAGGGAAAACAAAAGAATAACATTGAAAAATTGGAGGCATTTTGAACGATGTGCCACTAAGATACAGTAGTTTAGTTTGACCACAACCTGTTATGGTTAAAACTTAGTAAAGTACAACTCTACCCATGTAGGTGGTCTATTTATAAAATAATCTGATGCCTGAAGTTTCTTGTGTGTCAGTCAGATCACACAAAACCAAGACAATAGAATCTGAGTTAGAGGAGAGAAAGTGGAGGTTTCTTTATATATATGTTGGAAAATGGTGAAGTAGTGAACAAACCAGCTGTAGTTTTGTTCCTCTGAAGAGGGATTCTCTTTTGTATGGACATGAAGTTAGATTCATTTCCATGGACAAAACTTCAGAATTATGAACCATTTTCTATTTTTCACACAACAAGACAACACCAATGTATACAAACACAAGTTGTTTCTGCAATAAAAACAACAACAACACGGAGACGACAACGACACAGACATTCCACAAAAATGGCTGCTTCTATTTCTCTTAACACTCACCCAATGATACCTATTTTTGTTGTTTTCCTTCTTGTATTTGCTTCTTCTATTTCTCCTGTCTTGTCTCTACCAGCTGTCGTGTCAGATTCCGGTAACCGGCTATTAGCCAATCAAACCTTCAGGCCAAATAAAGAGTTATTGAGACTGAAGAGAGTCAATGCTTATCTCAAGAAGATCAACAAGCCTGCCGTCAAGACAATTCAGGTGCTTCTTTCTTTCGACTTTTCGTTCTTCTTTTCTGTTTTTTCTTTCCCTTGTATGTTTGTTGAATTTCTCCTGGTTTTGTGTTATTGGTGTTTTAGTGATCTGCGTTCTTGTTTTTGTCCTTTAGAGCCCTGATGGTGATGTAATAGATTGTGTTTTATCTCATCTTCAACCAGCATTTGACCATCCAGAGCTTCAAGGAAAGAATCCCCTGGTAGATTTTCTGTTCGTTTCTACTGAAAAAGTTTCTAGAAATCTTTTTCCTTCTTAATTTTTTGTTGGTTTTGAAAAGTTTGTGATTCTGATTTGTGTGAGTGTATTATCCTTACATGAATCCAGGATCCACCGGAGAGACCAAAAAGCAATGAAACAAGAGAGGCAGTGGCAGAGAACTATCAGCTCTGGGCAGATTCAGGTGAATCATGCCCAGAAGGAACCGTTCCAATAAGAAGAACCACAGAAAAAGATGTTTTAAGAGCAAGTTCTGTTAAAAGATTTGGCAGAAAATTAAGAAGACATGTAAGAAGAGACTCAACAGGCAGTGGTCATGAGGTTAGTTAGTATTGGCATCAAGAATTTGCAAATTTTTAAAGCAAAATCATTAGTGGAACTGATAAACAGAAAAGAATGATGAGCTAGTCATTTAATAAAGTGTTTCACTATCATGTTTCTAGGTCACTTTTTCTTTTCTGTTTTTTGTGGATTTGTTAAACCAGAATTTTGGTCATAACTCACTGGAAAATCTGTCATTTCTAGTTATTCCTAGAAACATCTACCAAAAAATTTTTCCCCTCCTTTGTTAAAAAGGCTAATTTCATTTCCATTCAGTTTCATCCAAATTAAACAGTGAATAATAATATTTGGAGGAGAAAAAAGAGTGGCTGGACATTAAATGCTGAAGTTGTTTTCAAATACGGAGCACTCTGCCATATGTCATAAACATTTATTTATTGCACCTAAAAAGGACAAAAAATAATGGACTTGAAAAATGCTCTACATGTGCTTATAGAAATATCCTAGTATTTATATTAACAATGTTGTGTGTTACCACAGCATGCAGTTGTTTTTGTTAATGGAGATCAATATTTTGGAGCAAAAGCAAGCATAAATGTTTGGTCACCTCAAGTAACCAGTGGATATGAATTCAGCTTGTCACAAATATGGGTCATCTCTGGTTCTTTCGGCAATGATCTTAACACCATAGAAGCTGGTTGGCAGGCAAGAATTTTCTTCGTACTCTAGAACAGGTTCAAAAAATGGCCTCAATGTTAATCATGCTTAACGGGCTACATCATTTTGGTAATTGGTAATGGTGTCATGGTTCAGTAAGAGTCATAAGGTGCCTAAGAAATTGATTTCTTCTTGTATCTTCAGGTCAGTCCGGATTTATATGGAGACGGTTATCCTAGATTCTTCACTTATTGGACAGTAAGTCTTGTTAAAATTCCTTCCATAGTTTAAAGAAATATGAACTAGTGGCTAACTGGAATTGATGGATTCGCAGACCGATGCGTACCAAGCTACAGGATGCTATAACTTGCTTTGTTCTGGATTTGTCCAAACCAACAACAAGATTGCCATCGGAGCTGCAATATCTCCAAGGTCTTCATACAAGGGCAGACAATTTGATATTGGCTTGATGGTTTGGAAGGTGAGCTTTTTTTGGTCACTGAATGGTAGTTGAGAATCACCTACAGTAGTGTCATATTTCAATTAATTCTACAGCATGAAAGCTTGACTAATTAAATTAAGCTTTAAGGTGGTTTTTTACAGTTAACTTGGTTGTAAACTTTCTTTACTTTGCTTCCTTCTAATGAGAAACAAAACATCATTATCAAATCCAGAAACTATTGTATTCTGAGTTGATTAATAGATTTGACTTGGAACGCGTACCTTGGCTTCTTCTTGGTTCTTTTCCCTAATCATATTATTAAAATGTAGGAATCTCTTCTTTCTTTTTTCTTTACTTGTCAAAGGGTTTTTCCTAGATGGGGTCAACTTTTCTTTGATGTCTTTTTCATCACCGTCTTTAATAGCTAGCTTGACCCCAACTAGCTTTAGGGTCTTAAAGGGTAAAACCACACGGTTTCTTCTTCTCTTCTTTTCATCTGCATTTTCTGTCTTACTGTTGTGTTTATTGTGAACATATTTCTACTTGCGTAATTAACACTAACAAGACAGGACAATTTGACTGACTAGGAAAGTTCATCCAATTATGTGGCCAGTCACATTATGAGATACATACATGTATAGGACTTGAGGTGATGATACATACGCATTAATCATTTTCCCTTAACACTTTGTACAAATACATTGATGTAGGACCCAAAGCATGGAAATTGGTGGCTGGAATTTGGATCAGGACTCCTGGTAGGTTATTGGCCAGCATTTTTGTTCAGTCACTTGAGAAGTCATGCGAGCATGGTACAGTTTGGAGGGGAAATCGTGAACTCTAGATCGGCAGGGTACCATACATCAACTCAAATGGGCAGTGGTCATTTTCCAGAAGAAGGATTTGGAAAAGCATCTTATTTTAGGAATTTGCAAGTTGTGGATTGGGATAATAATTTGCTCCCTCTAACAAATCTACATCTTTTGGCTGATCATCCAAGTTGTTATGGTATAAGGCAAGGGAGAAACAATGTTTGGGGAACTTACTTTTACTATGGAGGTCCTGGAAGGAATGTAAGGTGTCCATGAAGATAATGACCATAGGATAGAGAGTAAAAGGCATCTTATTAATTTTGGGTATTTTTTATTTTTTATTTCAGGCCATATCAAGGTTTGGGTTAGTTTTACCTTTCTTTTTAATATATGCCCCAACTTTGGGTTTTTTCTCTCTTCTTTTTTCATAACAGGTGAATCCCACTTCTGGGAATTATGTATATTTAGGGGAAATACAAGTTGTCAATAACAATAGATTGTGTGTTATCTGTTGACTTTTGTGCTTTAATTTTTTTTTTTAATACCTTCAAAGTACTTAAAAAAAAAAATCAAAACAAGAAGAGGCTAGGAGTCATCCTCGATTGTCAAAAACACCCTTAACTACCCTGGAAGAGGCACTTGACTTGACTCACCCAATTGGAAAGCCCAGTGTCTTAAGGAAACTTCAATTCAATTACTTATTTATGATTGGTGATACACCCGTTCTACATGGCATTGCATGTGGGGAGCATCAAGAAAGAAAGCAAATTTTAGGCCAAATGGACATCTCTTTGTTACTATAATATCCTAACGTGCAATCCATCTTTTGGAGAATGGCATAAAATACGCTAATGTAAAGATTAAAAAAAATAGCCAAAGACAGCACCATTAACTGCAGCAAGTCCTCTTATCTAACCAAGCTTGTCCTTTCCACCGTGGATTTGAGCTAATATTGATTAAATACTATGTTAGAAAATTTATTCTCCATGATCTCTTGTCCCTTATCATTGCTTAGATATACATCCGGCCCTAATCCTCTTAAGGCATGTGTCCTTTCCTCTAGAAAGTCAAGCTAACAACCCCCTTTTCTAATTCTCTCCCGGCCGATCCTTCACTGTCAACCGATAAAAAATATTGAGTGATGGCACTCATACTCGTCAGTCTAATGCACTTAATTATTTACAATGATCAAAGGTGATGAATAAACACACACACACACATATATATATATAACTTAGTATGGTTCGGTCATGAAAACCTACATCTACGAGAGGAAGGGATCAAATTTTTTTTATTTCTATCACACCAAATGCAGCAACAGCAGGTTCCTTTTATAGGAGCCATATACACTAGAATAGGAAGCCACACTTCAGAAAAATTAGAATAGGAAATCGGGACCATATTTCTTTTTGATTTTCTACAATTACAATCATTGATTTCTTCATAAATAAGAAGATTATGTTCCTCGGAATTTGGAGGCATATTTTCCATACTCTCCCTCGATTTGGTAAATAGATATCGGTAATTCCCGACTTACTAAGATAGAAATCAAAACTTGATTTCTAAAGAGCTTTTTCCGAATATCAACTTCACGAGATTTGGTAGGGACATAGGATAGAACAATAATTCCATTTTCTATTTCATTTTTGATGAAATTTTTATCAATCCTCACATATTTCATTTGATCATGTTGGATTGGATTGTGAACAACACCGATAGCTGATTTGTTGCCACTTGAATAACTTTGTAGGCTTTATTACCGGCATGTTTAAGTCTATTATTAACTTCTAAATCCAAATAAGTTTACGGGTTCCTTGAGATATACTCTATAATCGACTTCTACACTACTTCGAGCCACTACAAATTGTTTCTTGCTTCACCAATTCACTAGATTTTCCTATTCCTTTGTACGAGTATCCGAGTTGTTGACTTGCTATCATCAATATCTCTTGCCCAATCTGCATTTGAAAAACCAACAACATCCCTAATTTCATTTTTCTTAAATAGTAGACGTTTGCTCGAACTCTCCTTCAAGTATCTCGGAATCCGATTTACCACCTCCATATGCCTCTTGATGGGAGCATGTATAAATTGACTTATTATACTTATTATACTTACATTAAAGGCAACATTAGGTCTTATGAGTGATAAATAAATAAGTTTTCCTACCAAGTGTTGATATATTTCTCTATTCACGAGGAGATCATCATTTGATACTTTGTGCTTCCAATGTCTTTTCAAAGGTATACTAAATGGTTTACAATCAAGCTTTCATGTCTCTTTGAGTAAATCTAGTGTGTACTTCCTCTATGAGATGAAGATTCCTTTATGACTCCTTACGAATTCAACTCTTAGAAAGTATTTTAGTTCTCATAGATTTTTTACCATGAACTCGCTCTGAAGTCTCTTTTTGAGATTGCTAATTTCCACTTCATCATCATCGGTGATCACCATATCATCAACATATACAATGAGTATAGCATGTTTCCCCGACCCACTTCTCTTCACAAACAATGTGTGATCCACTTGTCCTTGGTGGTACCCAAGACTCTTCATAATAGTGCTAAATCTTGTAAACCAAGCTCTAGGATAACCTATAAAACGATTTTTTCAATTTACAAAACTTGTTTACTTATCCTCCTTCCTCGAATCCTTAGGGATACTTCATATACACCTCTTTCTCTAGTGTACCATTAAGGAATGAATTCTTCATAACTAGTTGATGTAAGCCCAATCCAGATTAGCGACAATAAACAATAGGATTCTAGTAATGTTGAGTTTAGCAACTAGTATAAAGGTTTCTTCATAATCAATCCGAAAAGTCTAAGTGAAGCCTTGTGCTACGAGTCTTGCCTTCAATAGATCCACTTTTCCATCCGGTTTATATTTTACTATAAAAACCCACTTAGTTTTAACTAATTTCTTCTCTTTTGGTAATTGCATCATTTCCCAAGTATCATTGTCTCTTAATGCCTTTATTTCTTCCAACACAGACTTCTTTTTAATTAGGATTTTGAAGAGCCTTATCAATATTTTTAATAACTTTTATTTCATCAATATAGCCAATGAAGGCCTTAAAATCTCTCGAAAGCTTAGAGTATACAACATAATCCGAGATAGGATATTTGGGATCTTAGTTCGAGTTCTTACCCTTTTCCTTAAAGCAATCGGAAGATCCAAATCACAAACTTGTTCACAACCTAACCCATCCTCCTTGTTATTACTCGTTGTTAGAATCGCCACTTGGTTCAAATTCATAGGTTTGCATTAGAGTTTTTGGTCTTTTAGAATATACTTGAAT